>WURT03531220.1:0-19104 GCA_009936505.3 Holothuria glaberrima | reverse complement strand
ATGAGGGCCTTCTTGGGGTGATGAGTATCTGTAATCCTTAAGAGCAAAACCAAGATCCCTGGAGACTGGTCGAGGTGAGCAGCCCCATTCCATCACCCCTGGAATCAGCACTGAGGCACTCAGTGTTTCTTACAATATATGTTTAGCATGATGTTAAGTCTAAATGAGGAATCTTCCAAATGGTAAGACAAAAAGAGGATATAGAACCGATTCAATTTTGTGTTTCTCCAACATCACGCCTACATGGAATATCAATTGCCTAATTGTGAAACCTTTATCTTTATTGAGTCAACATATCTGAAACGAGCGTTAGTAAAGATTAACGTATAACTTAAGACACGGGCGCGTGTAGCTCGCAAATTTTTTGTAACTTAAGAAAAGAATGTTACAGGAAACAAAATACGTACATTATTAAACGCATTTTGGGATCAATTTTGGTTAATTCCCCTGGAGTCATACCGGGGCCACCGTTCAAAAGTAGTAAAATTTATTTTCGATCGATTTTCCATACAGGGGACACAGTGGTCCGCACGGGGGGGCGATCCCCGTGCCCCACCTGGCTACGGGCCTGGGTCCAGGGGCCACATTAAGACCCCTGTTGTGTCTACGGGCGAATTCTCCGGGAGCTCTTGGAAGTATTTCCGAAATTGTGGGCATTAGATTGATCCATCTAAACTTTCTCAAATGACATTGGATGAACACTTAACCGGGTCACAAAAATCACAATTGAAATTTTTTCAGTTATATGTAGATATACATGACTAAAAGCCTGCCGGGATTGATGACGCAAAGGGCTTAAGGAAAGAGGATGAGTGGACTATTGTGTGGGTTTCCCGGGACTTCAGAACAATAAGTTGACCAAAATTGTCCTACTGGAAGTAAAACGTGAAAATTAAGTAGTACTCAGAACGTGTGGGAGAAACCCTCAGGAAAAATGCATTTTTCAAACGTTTATAGAGGTATGAGTTATTGATAAGAGGTGTGAGAAAATAGTCTCAAGGAAGGAGAGGCTTTCCCATTTGCCTACCCCCTCCCCTTTAGTGTGCGCTTGTGTCATATTGTCATTTGATGGCGCTTCCGCGCCTTACAAGTTAGTGCCTTAAAATAATCTTTATTTTCAAATCTCGGAAATTTATGCAGATGGATGAGATAAAAAAAATTTGCTTTGAAAATTACTACGGCCGTTATGTTAATAAGTGGAATAATTGCATGCCTGCCTGAGCTGGTGCTTTATAGCACACTAAAGATTTCATCAGGTAATTCAAGAGTGATGTGGATGTGTCTTTCAGTATCTGCAAAAGGAGGAAGGCCCTTTTGTGGTCGGGCGGTTGTGTTTTATTGGTTCTTTGAAAGAGATTGCATGTCCCTCTTTATCCTTTTTCGACCGGACCCGCAGAAAGTCAACGCCGCGGCGGATGAATATGTTACACCTGTACCATTCGGACTGAGACAACGGTGAACTGCCTGTTCATACTAAACATGGTTTAGGGTTTGGCCAAGAGAAGGATTAAAAAGCCAAATGATACAAAAAATATGGCCAGGATCCACATGCCTTAGTTTTGGCACATAATTAATTTCCTAGGTCTCTTTTTCACTCCCGTGTCATGTGAAGTTACGGAAGCCTATTAGCGCCACTACATCGAATTTGTTGTTACAAATCATTACTGTACTTTATTACTACAAATTATTAATTTGTTATGATAGATGAACGTTTTTTTAAAATAATCTTTTATAACTAATAACTAGTTTGTAATAACAAATTAAATAAATTTTATGACGTTTCGTGTGAAACCGTGACCGGTAGACAGTGTAATCAAGGGACGACGTAGCTTCTAGATGGCGAAAGATTGTTTAGGGGCGTCGAGATGTACCAAAATGAATTAAGGTTAATAGCAAGTTTTAATTTTCTAAGGGGTGAAATATTTGTGGGGTTAACCCTGGTCGCACTTTTGGTTACGGTCCTGATGAGGCAGTTTGTGCGTGATAATTATATCAGCTAGAAATATAACAGTCTAATGACTACCCATTTTCCAGGCACTTTAGATGGCTTCAATTTCCAAGCACACAACACACACTGGTCCACATACATATGTCTACCGCTCTGATATGCAACGACTTGCTAGCCTCACGACACCGGTCATATACCTCTGCCTGAAAATATCGACTAGACCATCATAACACGGACTTGAACTTAAAGGTCTGATGACATGAAAATTACATAGCTGGGTATTTGATGTAAAAAGCATTAACAGTCCAGAAAATAGCCGCAATTCCCATTAAAATCCATCAAATATTGACCATTTTACGGGATAATTTCTATTTCACACTTACATTATGAATAAACATGTATAAATATGCAAATATGTGACATGGAAAGATGGACATACCATATATGGCTAATGTTAGCCTTTGTTTCCTCAGCCTTAATTTCAAGGACACTGGTAGCATTATTATCACCTGAGGGGTTTATTATGAAAGTTAAAATTGTTTCCATGAGAAATATTGATATCAACACCAAATTGTAAACTATTTGATCAGTAATTAAGAGATAATTTATAAAAGGTTAAAAAAAAGAAGTCTTAACACTGTGCATCACTCCACATAGTTATTTTTGCATAGGCAATTAGTTACTTTAGAAACCATCAAACTTTGAGGAGGTATATCTTGAGACTGTCAGTACATATGAATGACCTAGCTATCAATGAGCATGTATGGTCAAAGTATTTTTGACATTCGGTCCATGTACGGATGGAAAGTTGAGTTAAAAATTAACTGTCATGGAAAATAGACCCTGATGATACAGGTGTGTCTGCTTGGTAGACTAACACCTTCCTAAAACTGAGCTTGTGACCAAGTCAATGTATCACCAAAGGTAGGTATGTGACGTTAAAGATGTTCACAGGTTTTCATACCAAGTCTCACGCTATACGCAGGTGTTTCACGCATTGGAATGAATCTTAATTTTCCTCATGTCTTATACCTGGTTATCGGGCTACCCAGAACAAAAAGTAAGGTCGTGGGGATACATAATTTAAGAGAATCTGTTACTCAAAATTGGCTCCAGACTCTAAAATTGCCAAAAACTGACGTTTTTCGGCGAAAAGGGCCCCATTCGACAGGTCACTACAGAAAAAAAAGAAAACACGGATCAATATTTTGCGAAAAACTTTAGGATAATGTCATGAATGTGGGAGACTGTTAATTTTTTTCCACTTTCACTCCTAAAAGTTTTAGACCCAACCATTAGGAGCCAAAGAGCTTTCCTTGAGCTAAATCAGCCAAAATGATCAAAATGGCGGCCATTTTGAAGTTGCCGCCTACTCCCTGGCACATGAAAAAAAAAATGGAGTACATCCTATTTTGATAGTGTGATGTCTACTCTACATCATATCAATTTTTTAGCAAATATAGCAAAAACCAATGCACCAAACCAAAATATACCTATAACTTTAAGTCAGTTTTGGATAATTACCTATCTCGGACCAATGGTCAAGCTGCAATTTGACGTAGGAGGCCTGTGGGTGGGGATGCAGGTGTGCAATAAAGCTTTGCTAACAAGCTCTGACAAGAATTCGACGCAGGCTGAACTTAAGAAGTTATTACGTATCGAGCTTTGGGCCACTCAGGACCCCCGACAGACAGCAGCAATGGATGTGGGGGGGGGGGGAGCAGTATGAAGTGGGAAACGAGGATTAGAAGAAAACTTTATTTATGCATTACCATTCCATATAGACCCAGTGAAAAAAATGTGGGAACTGAGGTATGTTTCCGCTACCCACAATTTGAAAGCCGAAATCCTTTACTTGTGCACTGTTTAAAATATGTCATAAAATTTTTATAACATATAAAACCTTCAAAAAGTACGCGAAATGCCCTGCTGTATCTAACTATGGCGGAAACTGAAACGATGAAACCCTTAACAGCATGCGAAATGAAGATCTATCGCACTGCCTTTGACTCCCCGGCCAAATTCAATAAATTTGCAAAAAGGAGTGCCCCTTCCCCCTCCTAACCATGTTCTTAACTTCTTACATGGGACGTATCCAGGAATCTTTAATACAGGGGGCGTAAGGTTTGATTGATCGCTGTTCTGGGGAGGGTTCTGAGGGGAAGGGATGTGCCCCTCCCCTTTGGAAAATTCTTGCTTTTAGAAGAGGGCTGAGATTCAAAATGGTGTTGTATTTGACACATTTTGAAGCATTTTTTGTCTCATTTTTTCAACGCCTGTTGCGTCCCGTCAGGATCTGCCACTGCTAAACTGCGGAATCATGTCTGCGACACCAAGATCGATATCATGTGTATCCATTTAATTTTGCCATTCAACGTTGAAGTATATTGATAAAAATGCGTTACACAGAGGTGGAGGCTGGGGGAACCTTGGAAGTTGATGTAGATTCGTGGCCGTTGCAGCAGGGCTAGGTGTGACCATGGCCGACACTTCTTTTGCCAGGAAATTGTAATTTTGTGCAGGCCTAGAATCCTACCGAGTCCCTCCCATGAATTTTATGCCTAATATTAACCCCTTCGTGCCTGAACCCCACCAAGGCTCCTCTCCTGGGTGGATCGAATGTTGGCCGCCGACTTGACAGGACCTTGCATCGGCCCGGCAATTAGGCAATTGGTAATATTTATAACATTTCACGTAATTTTTCAATGTATTTGGAAAGGCTGTCTGGTTGGCCACTGTCATTGGATGGATATAGGGAGATGAGTGAGAAGGGAGCTTAGGAGGGTACAATTAGGGCATGGACGAGGATCGGGGGGGGGGGGGCAAGGGATAGATGTAAAGCGAGAAAGGATGAAAGCTAATTATCAATGCAGTGAATATCTGATTCTATTCTATTCCATGCTGAAAAGTGTGTACACCACGATCGACAAAAATGATAAGTTCATGTAGCCTACTTGTCTTTTAATTTTACTTTAATTTGCGGGTGCTAAATGATAAATGAGCAGAACAGCGACAGAACAACTTAAAATGCAGAATAGCAATACAAAGTCAAACAAATTCACTTATTAATGATTACACCTGATGGTTGGGTTGTCTGTTTTCGTTCCATTTGAAATGGTCAAACCTTTGATACAATTTAACTAAATTTGTTTCAAGACTTGCAGTAAAGGACAATGGTAATTTATTACCATAATCTTGTTGTATAAGATTGATATTAAAGGATGAATAAGTAGGGATTTTCCCAGTCTTTGTCTTGTAATGCAGTCATTTAGAGAATGTCTATTTAGGTCTGTTTTCACCCATACTTCATCCTTGATTTAATTCCATGACAACGTCATTCTCGGTTATCGGTGCCTTTACCACGGGGAGGAGTAGATATGTGGCACCCGGGGACCTAGACAGGTAAAATGGCGTTTAGGCCAAATAATGAATGACCCCTCTGTCGAAAAGATTATACAGTAACTCCCAAATAAGATAACTTCATTCAGACACGGTTGTAATGATATTACATGAAAATGGAATGCATGGGCCGTAGCCTGCGGGAGGGGCAACGGGTACAGTGCCCCATCCGAGATTTCCAAACTCTAAAAATTGCCTACTTGAAAAATAGTTATAACGGTAACAACTCCATTGCCCTGATCATGTTTTGAAGGCCCTCAGAACCTGGGATATCGCATAAATAGGTTCTCTTTTCCCGGAATTTTCATGGGGAGGTCCCCGGATCTCCGCAGCAGACCTATTCATATGCGGGTAACTCGCACTGACTAGGGAGGTGGTATAATCACCTCCCTACACTGACGGACTGACGGATGAATATCCATCCTCATGCATGATGCCACAGCATAGCTGAAGTACATACTGAGGGTGCAACAGCATGTATACATAGAAAAGTCTGTGATTGCCTTACTAAAATCAATGAGCTTGCACAATACTTAGAAACCCCTTCAAAGTGGTTTTACTGAATATGTTTTTCAAGTTTAACTTTATTTCTTCTTGAGTTCCTAGTTTTTAAAACACGAAGTGTCGAAAATGTTTAGATGCAACCTTTGCTGGTCCAGAAAGTGTCATTTTCGCCAATCTGAGAGGTACTTTTAGCAAAGAGTAAACACATACGCTACGCAGCAACTGTTGGTGGTTTTCCAAGTAGCGCACTAGGAGAGGAAAAAGTCCTCACCAAGTCTTCGTCTGTGGCACAGCATCATGCCATGCTACAGCCAACAAACCCGTTTAAGGAATTCCAAATTTTATAGAATCAATTCAAAGCTTTGTCAAAGATAGAATCATTTTGCATCCAAATAACCTTACCAAGACAAAAATTCTTAAAGGGGAGGGACCTTGGACATCACCTCCCTTTTAAAAAATAGCATCATTTTGCATTTTAGAAGAGTAAGTGTATCACCCAGGTCTCATACACCCCACCCCTATAGAGAAAACATTTAAATTTCTAAACATGTAGTCAGTTCACAGCTTTGTCAGAGACAGCCCAAATTTGCATCAAAGCGACATTACAAAAATGTCACGTCCTCCATTTAGACCTCTGCTATTACCCCTCCCTTTGCCATTATGACGGGACTGGATGACTATAAAACGATTCGGCTGGGTGTTAGCCAGCCCAGGTATGCCACTGCAGAGACGCTGTCATGAACTGTCCCCTTAGGGATTTTGCCCAGGCTAAGACCCTGTGTTTTGGAACATATTTTCTTTATCAAGGGAGTCTCGTAATACAAGAAACCACCCATGCACTACTGCATGTGCACGTTAGCGTATACTGTGTGCTTCTTCTAAACGAAATAAAAGGTCAAAGCGTTCTTCTGCAAAATCACAGTTATGTTCTCTTCTTTGTTAGAATGATGATTGATACTTTGTGAGTGTGATTGATTGACCCATCAAAAAGACGTCTTGTTGTTTGGGTTGAATAATTGCTAGTGAATACATTTGAAGAATTTTTTTCATTAATTATGCTTTACCTCATGTCATAGAAACTTTTCGGTGACAGCCTCTCCATTTTAATTGGGCCCCATCCAGTATGGTAGGTTGCATTCAAGGTTTGTCTTGAAGTCAGTATCAGGACAAATGTTCACATGTCAAATATTTCTTACGGAAAGTACAGAGTCAGCTTACAAAAACAACCTTCCTTCTCTGTTGATTTAATATCTAAGTTTAATTGTTATGGATATGCGCAGTGCAATGATACAGCCCACATCTTGAAAAATTGGCCAAACAGGAGTCGATAATAGTTTTGTGCGCGTAAGCGTGCGTTTGTTTTTGTGCGTGATATGCGTGTGCTAATTATCATTACACATGATGTGGGTGTACCGTATGTCTATATAGTCTCTTAGTTCCAAAAGTTTTCATGTCAATGTCTTTATTTGAAAGGTCTTTAAAACCAGTTATTTCTGCATAAACAGAATTTCCTTCATCGCAAAGAGTTGATGATGCATTTTGGTCATTTTTAACTTTTGAGATATAGGGAGCATGAGATTTGTCCATCTTTTCGTACCCTCTTTCGTAATTCACAGTTGTCTTTCTGACCATCAGGTACATACTCGTCCCAATTGTTCGGTGATAAACATTGTCACTACTGAAATTTTCATGGACATCGACTTCTGCTAGATGACCCATCTCGTTCAAATTTACTGGTGGTTTAGCTTTGCTGAAAGTTGTGCATACTGGTGCAAACTGATCTGTAATACCATCATGGATGGTTATGGCTTCCGTATATTCTGCTTTCGATGCCACGTTTGAAGGAGTGCGTACTTGGGATTTATCATTCTGTTTACTGGCAACATTGGACCACATTAAAGCAGTACCTTGAATTCCACGTTGAACTTTTTTCCTTTGGCAATAAAAGATTGTAAATATAAACAAAACCAGTACACTAAACAGAATTATAGCTGCAGATAGACCAGCGACAAAATAACCGTCATTTTGAGGTTCATCTGATGTTTGCGAAATTGTTGTTTGGATTAAAGGCACAATAAGGTTTACTAGCAATTTTGAAGAGGGAGTCGAACTTTTGTCTCTACTTGGTAACATGTAGTTCCTGTCCATGATCGCATAGTTACCGACGTCACTGGTGGACACTTCCATGTTTAAATTCTTTCCCGCCAATTGCATTAGTACCGAACCTATCGTCTGAATATATGCAGTTGGGTCTTATGTGATCGTGATTTGAAGTCGCAAACAGGATTCCTGTCTGAAATAAATAAAATAAGAAGCCAAGCAAACATTGGATGAGCGAGCTGGATAGCATAGACTTATAACGCCTACTGTGAATGTTGCTGTACATACAGACCGATTCAGTGATTTGTTTTGCGTGCAAACACAGGCTCTATATGTGACTGCTGAACTCCTTTCTTTCTACATTAAAAGGAGTGACTGGGAGGGGGGGGGGACAAAACGATACCTCGTTCAACATTTCCCGTCTAACTTTAACTTGATTGTAATAGACTGAATAAGTGCAGTCTTTCTCAGAATGTCACGCGTTGATCATGTTTTGCCAAAAATCATAATGTTCCACATTTTTAAAGTATGCCCGGAGAGGGGTTACTTGAACCTTTTGGAGTTCCGAATAGGTTGGGCGTAAGAAAACATTTGTAGCGTACAGCCCGGCGTAAAAATGATGAAAAATGAATGACCCCTTTAAGAATTTCAGAATAAGGACTAATTTGAAAAGTTTCTGCATGCCAACTTCTAGCTAGAAGGGCCATCCTCATGCGAAATTTGACAAAACTCTAAGTGAACTGACACATCTTTGCGGACCTACATGGACGTAAACAGGTGGGGGACAGGGGAAAATGTTCCCTTTTTAAAAGTAGGAGGCGTGTTACCAGTGACGTGAATGACCTTCGGGGCTGAGTCTACGTCAGCCATGGACTTAAGCTTATTGGGTAACCCAAAATTTCTTGCCAGAAACAACTCTTAAATGTAGATTTGTGACTATAGTCTAAGTCTGAAATTCGTGGATGGTGGAAATGGAACCTTATTAGGGTTCATGGGGGGGGGGTTACCTACCACTCTTTTAATCCACTAGTGTTCTAAAGAGTATTTCTGCACTTAACCTTATGAGTCATTCATCTGTTTATAATACAGTGGCGGATCCAGGGGGGCGCAACAGGCGCCCCCTACTGGCCGTCATGAGTGAAAAAAGTTGAGAAAAAAAAAGAAAATGCTTCAAAATATGTCAAATGTAGCACCATTTTGCATCTCTGCCCTCTTCCAAAAGCAAACATTAGAGGGTCACCCCCTCTCCTTGACCTCTCCCCGGGACAGCGATCAATCGATATTTGCGCCCCCTGTATTGAAAATTCCTGGATACGCCCCTGTTATGTTTAGGTCAATTGCTTTGCATTGCCAAGTAATCAAGTAATACACATGAAACTGCATTCTAGGTAGATGGCAACACTACGGTAAAACTAATGTTCTAGTCCCCTGGTTTATAACAGACAAAATATTAAGATCGTGACTCTTTTATGATAACAATTGACATTTGCATATCAAGTAACATAATTAATCTAAATCAGATTAGAACGCGGTGACATAAAAATGATCAACTGTTTAGCTGGTTAGGGAGTCTGTCTTCCAGCTCATGAGCTGACTTTTCCTAGCAAAATTTACATGGGCGTTTGTGAGCCTCAGTGGTGTGTGTGGGAGGGAGGGGCATAGAAAAGTTCTTACATTGGTTTTTGGGAAGGAGATCGGGAGGTTACTAAACCATATTTTGGACATGCTTCTGTCCTTCTTTGGGTGAGGAATTTGTTAAAAGTTGTAGGACTAATAATTTATATTCGAGAAGTTTTATCATGTACAATGAATATCATAAATATAAATAATCACCGAAATTTCATGTTTGTGCGTGTTAAATATTTACATAATTCCTTCAGTTAACTTTTTCGAACCTCTGCTGATATCTCCCTTGTCAGAAAGTTCTCAGTTTGCAAACCATGGGCGATCCATGCAGTTTTGTTAAATTTCGGTGTGTTGAAAGTGATATGGACGTAACCACTACAGGACAAAAATGTAAAAAAATACTTCATGTTAAAGATACACAATACCTTGAGCGTTTTTTGCAATATCGCTTCGACAGAAGTATTCTCTGACTTGCAACTAACAACTCACCGCCACTGGATGACATATACTGTACTCGTTATAGACACGTTCTTCTTTACTTTTCATCGTTCTTTTTATCTTGAGGAAGAAGACACGGTTGTCAACTTGTCAGGCGATACAAAGAAGACTGCAGAGCTGGTTGTGCCGTCTCTCCACAACGAAACTCTTGACGTCATTTATGACAGACTGTCAAAGATGAGAGGAAGTGAAACTCCCCCGCAGGCAGTCTCCGCATAGAAGTCACAAGGTTATCTGTCCCCCAATGACTGCTGTTCAAGACCAGTAAAATTCATACCATATATACCAACGGACTGATTTACGGATAATACTCCTTTACTCTCTCCAGTGTGAAACGACGTTTGAAGGGAAGTTCTTAGAAAAAAGCTTACTCAAAAGTAAGAAAAGTAAAATCACTGTATATGTAAGTCTCAAAATTCACATGAAAGAGAAGTGAATACCACTCTTATAATGTGTATCGAGCTGTATATAGAGACTTGAAAGCAGAAATCAAGCTTTCACTCCTTCCGAAAAGTTATTATACTTCACTCCAATCTTAATTGTGGTTTTGATCTAGCCAACAATTGTCCTATCGCAGGTGAAAAATAACCCTTTTGAGGTGAAGTTATTCACAAAAAAGAGTAAGATGAGGACTGAATGTTTTCGTGTAGATTAAAAACTGTGTATGCACATTGGATTATAGAAATATTTTTGCTGTAAAAGACGGTTTCAATATGTTCAGACAACTTCACATCAGATAAGTTCTTCGACCTGAGCAGAGACCTAGTGAACGGATAAGAAGTGAAAGAAAGATCGGTTGCGTCTCTTATTTATCTACTAATGAAAATAATAAAGATATTAATCGTTAACTGTGCAGATTATCAAACGACCAACTTTCACTCCCGAAAACATCACGCTTTTGCTGAAGGTCGTGTGTCGACCAACTGACCAAAGATAAGGTAGGGGACTCTTATAAGGATGGATGTATGAAGAAGTTGAAAAAGACGAAGCTCTAGAAATGGGTTTCGTCCATCCATTTTAACGCCAAACACGGTGAGGACGAGAGGAAAAAGTGGAAGCTCTTCGTTCAGCTCATCGCTACAATCTGAGATGAGGCAGGTAAAGGGTGTACGCCCCAAATATTTCAGTCCCTCTCACTTGTATCGCCCTTTGTAATTTTGATTTATTATTATCTAATGGAAATGAATATATCGTCGTATGTACTGTAATTTTTCCCCATCTGTTGTAAATAGTCTCAATATTTCACTTTTGAGTGAATAAACAAAATATAATCAGCGAACCTACTACGATTAAAATAAAAACACGTCCCATTAAATTTTCACCTTAGCAGTAGTTACACTAGGCATAGGCAGGTGTTCGAGATTAGGGGGCTGAACCTTGTTTTGGATCGCCGTCGGGGGGGAGGGGTCTAAGGGAAGGGGATCCCCTCCAATTTGGAAAATTCCTGGATATTTGAGGGTCCTTAGATGCAATTTTGTGCATCATTTCGACAAATTTTATGGTAAATTACTGCAAATTTTTGACATTTCTTACAGAAGAGACAAATTTAGGGGGTTTTGTCCTTGGAAAGAGGGTGGATCGCGGAAGCATACTTCCGCCACCACAAATTTCGCGGGGGGGGGGGGGCTGGCGCTGCCTACTCCCTTGGTTGTAGGTACTGAGAAGCCACAACATATGTGCATACTTTTTAGCCCAGGGGTGACCTCAGGCACGTGACGGGGCCCATGGTCCCCCGTCAGGGAAGACTGGCCCCTGTTGAGGGAAATTTCCAGTTTCATCTGTGAATTTTCTTTCGGTTATAATGGAATATGAAATCTTTGACTGCGATTCCAAGCCTCAACAGTTTACTTGCTGTTGATCACAAGGAGGGCAGATTTTTCAATAAAACTCAAAACAAACCCCAAACTTTCAAACTTCCTCTTTTAAAGTCACCCGCAAATTTCATGTTAAAAATTTTGATCAGGCCCTCAGTTTTTCCGGTCGCGCCATAAAGAGCTTGCCGCCCCCTGTCTGACAAATCCTGACGCCACCAATACTTAAGTCTCAAAAAGTGATGAAACGCCTATAAAACGGAACTAACTGGTCCAATAATTTAGTACATTTTTAAGACTTCTAGGATGTTTCTGGCCTGCCCCTAGCGATCATATATTCATCATGTCGTGAAACGCGAAGAAACTTTTTTGCAGTTTTTAGCGGTTGTTGTCACCAGCCAGGTGGCCACGTCTTTGGCAAGCTGAGTAGCGTGAAAAGTGACACATGTTTTATGCTACTACTGGTTCTCACTTATGAAGTAATAAATATTCACATAAGTGTAATGAATATTCATTTATGAATATAATGACATCAAATGAAAAAAATCAGTCATAAACGTTTATCCATTTATAGACATTTATTATTTTCCAAAACATGAACATTCTGGTATCTCCTAGAGATTTACATACTCCAAAAACTATATTATTCAAATGGGCTTTAAACTACAGTACCATATGTAGTAAGGTGTATATTTCAGAATATAATTTCCTTTGTTTACACTTTGCATGTTTGCTGCATGTAGCGTACGCTCTCTCTAAAGTAAACATGTCACAGCTTTTGTTTTTGTAAAGTTTGGGGGTGCAACATCATTTGGGAGTGTTTCAGGTTTCCGCATACAGTGGGAGAAAGCTCGCAGGACTTTTGTTGAAAAAAGCCAAGTTCCAAGCAGACTATTGTACTCTGCACCCATTCTCGAACTCCCATCTTTAATTTCTCTAACAACAAAGATATTCCTTTGTTAGTTAGTTAGCTAGCTAGTTAGCTACTTAGATGAGGTTTTACGGCTCAGTTTCTAACCAATTGGTTTAAGTCGGGCCGGCCACGGCCTTTTTTCCAGTTGTGGCTCGCTGGCTTGTTTTTCCTACTCCTTTGTGACTTTATAAGTCATGGAAAGTTCTTTGGGAAGGCAGGAGTTTGAATGACAGGTTTTAATATGAAAATTTATTTGTTTGCGTGAGTGGTAGGACTCCTGTTTCAACAAGTCAAGTCGAACTACTTGTTTAGCATAGGGCATACTATGGCAAGCGCTATGATAAGCAAGTAGTTCCTCTTCTATGTTTTCTATCTGGAATATTCAATTTAAAATAAATATCATATTTTTGTGTTATGTTATAGAATAAGGCAACAAAATCGATGCCACAAATCTTGCCAAACATGTTATTAAACTCTGCTACAACTAGCGGACATAATTGCAAATACATGATTGGTAAAAAACCAAACTGAAAATATGGTTGTATTTCGATAGGCCTATGTCTAAAGACATTAATAAGTTTCTTGTAGTAATTCTTGTTCAGGCCGTAGCCAAGGAAGCAGGGGCCTGCATCTTGCGTATTTAAAACAACTCAATACAAAGTCATTGGCTTTTATATTTTCCCAGATTCAGTTAACTAAGTATTGTTTTAAAAGAATAAAATTGTATAATTTAAATGCTGAGGATACAGGTTGTGCAAGAAAATGGTGTTGCTACGTATGAATAGTAATAACTTGCCATACTCTACCATAATTTTTCTAAGAGGTTATCGTTAAAAAAATGGAGTGAGAATATAACTTTAAAGGGAGAAGGCAGTCCACCCAAGTTTATTTTCAATAACTTGATAAATCTTACAGATCTCCTCTTACTTCTCTAACAAGTATTTTATGTAATGTTTCCTGATAAAACCATTGAATATTGAAGGTAAACCAAGGAGTTATTCTGCACAAATTTAAGAAATAAGGGACAAAAATATTGTCACATGATTGATATGAGCCATTCCTGAACTAGTGTACCAGGGTACACTAACTCAAACTGGGGGGGGGGGGACTGCATTTCCCCTTAAAGCTTTTTAATCTTCCATGAAGATGTTTTAGTAGAACTATACTTAGCAGTTCAAAGTATAACAGAAACAGAAGAGTACGCTTTTGTAGTTTCTTTGGCATAATAAGAAGGTATTCTGTAGAGGGCGTTGCTCTTACAACTCTAAGGCTTCGTTTCTGTTTGTATACCGAAGTGATGAAAACAATGATAAATATAGACTACGGAAAAACGCATTGCAGTAGGTTGAAGTTAAAAAGCTTTAAATCTACAAACAAGTCAACTTTCTGGATCCTATTACCAACAAATAGTAATGAGAGTAAAGTATTTCATAGAACATTTCAACAGTAGTGCAAATAAAACATCGATACTACTACTTGTTGAGCAAATTGACAAATTATCCACTTCAAAAAACAGTTATATTTTAACTTTCCAGTACAAAAGGTAACAAGATAGAAAATTTCAGGTTTTTACATTCTAAGGTATCGAAACATTGTAATATGCACGATCAACAATTACAAGAGAAAATAAAATATTCATTAAATTCAATATTCAATAAATAATTCAAATATGCTCTAATAAACTAATGAAGTAAATGCATCGTAGGAATAGTTACAAATTTACTGTACACATTTTTCTAAATATGACATTTATAATTAAACTTTGATTAAATAAATATTATCCATAATAAAGTTAGGCTAATCAATTTTTGTATTATGCAAACACTCTAACGTAGTACACAAAGTGGGTGTAATGTATGTAATAAGTTATTGCTCAGACACATATATACCTCGCGTATTTTGAAATATGACGGGAAATAAGGAACAGTAAGATCTTATAGGTTTACAGGAAATCATTAGGTAAACCTTTCCAGTATCGAAGTCGTCTGGCTAAAAATTACTTCAAAAGAACTTGAAAATTTTAAATTGGAGATTTTAGAGAGAGTCAACTACTATCTGAGATAAACTTTACCACCATACAGTGGCCTAGCTAGGGGCTTGGGGCGCAAGTCCCCTCCCATAAGTCTTTTCTCCCCAAGTAACGCCCACTGGAAAATGCAGGAGTGAAAAACACACACCGATTCCGTATACATGAATCTCCCAATGAACTGACAGAGCCCACACACCACCGTGGAGTCCCAAGTCTCCGTCACTAAGGGTTTGTGGTATACCGTTCTCTTATGCTTGAACAGTTACAGCTTGTGTGTTCTTGAAATTTAATATCTCCGTTTGGTTGACATTTTGGAAAAGATATTGTTAGGCCTATTGCGCTCATATCTTAAAAAGTGGAGTTACCATGTATGAACGTCAAAGTTTCATCATCATTTTTGGTAGTCAGGTGGTGAACAGAGACAAGCTAAAGTTATCGATGTGCGTGAGTATAATTACCAGAGAAGTGCCCCAACCAGACCACGGTGGCAGCGTCGACTTAGCTTACAATGCAAGACTTTAGGCTAGATTACTCGCCGTAATTCAAGTTTGGTGGCCACCATGGTACATGACTGGAGATTATATAGCACCAGTTAGAAAGTTGGAGTAAAGTTAAAAGTTTGTTTCCCGATTTTATTTCTTTTTTTTTTGCCACCACTCTTCATGGCTTTTCTTTTATAAACGTTAAACCTTTTTCTACTAAAGTAGTCTTTATGGTTCTATAAATTCTGACAATCATTGTTAAAACTTTCTTCATAGCAGAAAAGTAGCGACTATTTATACGAATTTTGGAGGCAAAATCATTACCAAAAGGTTCTTTTGGTGATGTGATATAGAGATCTTGTCACTATAGCAACCAAATTTTTATGGCAATTTTAAAAAAATACCGGCAATATTCTTGGGGCATTGGAGGAAAGGTTTTCAAATGAGATGGTTGATGGTGTTGTTTTTTCAACACACTATCTCCTATTGATATATTATCAGTTTTTATGGTCTAAAGTAGATCATATCGGATCCATTCGAAAACCTGTCAATGTTAACAACTGTTTGATATGTTTATGAACATAAGTTAAATGTAGTTTAGAAGAGATTAACCTGGCAAGATTCCCAACCTTCGTTAAACTACTTTTAATAATTATATTCAACAAAATGGGCTTTATAGATAACCAATTGTTAGAGTACTTCAGAATTTCTTTAAAATCTCTTCATCGTAAATTATATTTACTTGCAAGTTACATATTCCTTACAACAATTCAAATGCATAATATATAACACTCAAATATCCACATACCACAACATTTACATATATGTATGTCTATAATGTACAAGGGAAAATATATACTCTGGCGTCGGTGACACCAGAGCAAAACAAGCTGTCGATTGTATTTGTTGAAAAGATCAAACCTGTATCGTATTATAGAAGGTAAAAGTAATGAATACACGTGTAACTATCGTATTAAATATGTTCTGTTTATCTGGATACAGCAATTTGTGCAGAAAAAATTCGAACGAGCTATTGGCTTTTATTTTGTTCTCTGAGTGCGTTTACATACAAAGACAAACTAACACATACTGTACATCCTTCACAAGACTGTAGACCATACCCGTGGGAAAGTTTGTTGCGTAACTCTTCACTCCATTATCGGACTGTTACGTGAACTTCTTCTGAAAATAAAACTGCGATAACTCGTAGATGAGTACGAGAAACAGTCCATTACGATAGACGCTTCAATCATACAAAGTTGGCTTTAGGAAGATACTCAGTGTTTCTATATTAACGTCACACTACCAACACAACACTCAAGGGGAATCACTAAAAGGATAGTACTTTTTCAATGACGTTCTCACCAGATATATTTCCTCTTTCCGCCTAAAACTTCATAAATCGGTCGTGTTTCTTCTGTACGGCTGTTGATCCATTCTGGGGTTTCCCGCCCCAACATCGTGTGACTTGAACGCGGGAAGTTTCATGTCCGGTGACGTCACTGGTGGCCATATGGGGTCGTTGTTTATTTCGTCAATCATTTCGTCATACTTTTTACTTTTCACTTTCCCTCGAAGTTTGCGACATGTTGCAAAATTTTTGACGAACGTCGTGTCTGCAAGAACGCTCTGTAAAATAAACAACTCGTTAAATTAATTCTCACAATTGCGCAGTCTTGAAGTTTAGAAACGTAGGATGCGGAAGGTGAGTGTGCTCACGAAAAGAGGCCATGCTGTGTCCGTTACTCACTGGGCAAGTTTGAGTGGATCTTGTTACATCGAATCGACTCAATTGGCTGAATTTTAGAAACACTGATCTGACGCAAACCGAAGACAGACGGACAGTACCTGACACCCCCACCCAAACCGGAAAAAGGTTATGATAGCGCAAAAACATACCAAATAAAAATGCCTATAGTAGGGCATTTCAAGTGTTTCGAGCCTAAAAGTTAGGGTTTCATTCTACAGATTTTGTTCTTATAAATATTTTGGGCTCCTCGAAACTTGCGCTCGCTATTTTTGTGCACTTTGCAGTCCGTAAATCGAGCACAGGCGTTCACTTAGAACCCTACAGGGTAATTTAGGGGCAATTGACAATTTTGATAACACTACGACGGTAGCACAGAGGGTTATGACCCATCAGGGTTAGGATTAGGGTTAGGGTTTTAGCCAATCAGAGTTAGGCCTCATGCATATGCATGTCTCAAAGCGTTCAAATGCTCTCATATGAAAGCGTATAACTTTTCTTAACTTATTGTGCCACAGTCACCCTCATAAAGACGTACTTTGTACAGAAGTATATTAGATGACGTTTACATAAACACGGTTGACTGTTGGACGGTTGTCTCGATTGTAACGTGCACTCCAGGTTGCAACCATTCTGTAATGGGGATTTTTCGCTTCCCTTACAATTCCCAACCGAACAAACTATGTGGGTCCCATGGTGAGGCGTGCATAGTCCCTTTACATTCAAATATTGAGAACCCGGACTTGGTATCGCACTTTTCCTTTTCTGACCTCACATTGGCCTTAATTTCCGTAAAACTGTCCTCCTATGTACTGTTTGTAGATAACACCGTTTACTGTGCGCACACTAGTAAGATCACTGTTAGAGACTCCGATTGATTGCCTTTTTGTGAAGCTATGTACACCTGCGCCCAGCTTTTTCCCTCAAATAGATACGGCGGCTTTTGGTGTTGCCAATATAAACGTGATTCAGGTGAAATGGGTCTATGGGTGTAACGAGTTTATGGGCGATGACATGTTCACCGTCCTCGCACTTGTAACAACAACGAACTTGCCCAGATATCAACGGAATCTGTGCATCAGTATCCACTTTAAACTTTTACAAAAGACATATTACCACGGCCCGGTCACGGTCCACGCCATTTTTCTCTCTAAGACACGCGATAGACTTGAAGCTATACAGCTCAGCAAAATGTCTCCGTGTCACTACTCTGCTTAGCTGGTGCCTCCTTTTTTCAGGCGTTTTTGTCAGATTTTAGCCTCACTTGGAAGTTGACGCAAAAAATCCAATATGTTTGATATTTTTGACACGCGTTACCCAAACACGTGCCGCGATAACGTAAACACAATAATATTGTAAAACAATGAAACGCCAGGCCGTTATAATGACCGGCGAACAAAGGGTCGTGTAACATGGTGACGTTGGTGAAAAACCCGTGACCTAACTGCTCTCCGGACAGTTTGTCCCGAGACAAATTGCCCACGTACAATTCCCACTCATGACAATTAAGCCTACCCCTCAAACATCTTAGCCCCCCCCCCCCACCAAGATTTTGAATTGCCCTGGTAGGGAATTGTCCGAGGAGGAAATGGTACTTTTTTTTGTCCGGAAATCACAATAAGTAAATTAACTTTTCTGAAGTCCTGACATTGATCTACTGAAAATTTTTGTCCTCACAGTAATTGAAATCCATAAATTTGTATGGACTGTATGACGTATGTCAATACAGGGTCTTCACGTGACATTGGTTGGTACTTCAAAGTATGTAAGCCTAGTGTACAATACACTAGTAACAAGCTTTCGAGGTGTGCCTCCAAAATCTGAAAATCGCTATTTAAACAATACATGACGTCACGTAAATTGCATCTATTCGACGCATTAGCGAAGTGTTATATGAACCTCTTTGGACTTACATTAGTACAATGCCTATTAGGCAGGGTAAACCTACCGTAAGGTAACGTGTTTACGTTCGGTCTTTTCACTTGCACCTCTACACCAGGGACTGATTTTCAATTCCAGTGAAGGCGGGGCTTCAGGTCTATATATA
>WURT03531109.1:2593-21334 GCA_009936505.3 Holothuria glaberrima | reverse complement strand
TTTTTGAGCACTTCTTTTTATGGCACTGCCACAACTATACTCATTATTTACTTAAAATCTAGCTCTCAAGTTGGTATGCTGCTAAACCAAGACCTCTATGAACCAAGGCAATCATGTTTAATCAATAAACGCGAGTCATGGGCGTAAATATCCTTAGCATTTGTCAGACAACACCTGCTTTATATGTAGGCCTAACATAGTATGGGTTAACAGTCACTGCGTTGGGCTACAGTCGACCTTCTCCCGTTAACATTTCTTTTGTATGGAGCTGTATGTATTAAAAATTGATTCAAGAAAGGATACAGACTTTTATTTTGAATATTTTGTTACCACCTTGTAAAGGATTTAAGAAACAATGTCATCAATGATTTTGTACAAACGCTTCATGCAACTACCCTCTCACAATATTGCGACGTGCGAGCTTCAATTAAGTATCGTGAGCAATGTCTATATGTTTTGCTTCTCAACAGCTTAAATCATTCAATGTAAATAAATTTAAATAAATTGAAAAAAGCAAAATAATATGATATAAGTTAGTGAAGAAATATATTTTGACACAAATTGTTACGAATTATTCTGTACTATCCCATACGATAATGGATTCGACTGTTCCTTGAAAAGTAAGGGCGCACATTTTTTGATCACTCTCCAGAGACAGCGTTCCGTATTGCTTAGAATCAGAAAGCATTTTTGGTTTCAAGCTTTTTTATCTTTGCCATTGCCTTTACATGCATACCATGAAATGGCCCCTTAAAGAATCAATTCCCAATCAATGGGCCTTTCATAGGGTTTTCAGTGAAACGTTTATAGCGGGTTCACATCTCATTGTTTCAGCAAAGATGCTTATCAGGCATTGCTCACAACTTTAGAGGATTATCACCATGGCAACTGCCAGTACTGCTTTTCAGTGTATGGCTATTCTGTGGAAAGATAATCTGCTTTAAAAGATAAGAGCAACCGGCAGGAAATTCAGATAACTGATCAGAGGCCTCTGGGAATAAACATTACATGCATGGCTGCACAGTTTCTGTCAAAATCTGTAAGGGGCATTTCTTGACATGTGAGAGAAAATACAGGAACTGAGAAAAGCGAGGGCTTTCTTGCAGTAGTTTTGTTGAAAATATAAAGTCCATGGCTTAACTTTTACTAAAATTAAAATAATTCAGCTTGGAGGAGCTTTGTTTTGTCAGTTTAGTTGTATAACCTCCCTAGCACAGAAGGTTGTCAAAATAAGGCTCATAGTAATTTACAAATGCTTTCTTCATAATTTCGACATTTTCTTCCTTTTATTAGAAACCTCAAGTGCCACCTGATTGGTCCAGTGATGACGAGGATATTGATCCTGATATGCTTAATGCGATCATTGATAATCTTGAGAGTCAAATTGAATCAAGAAATAAAGCTCAGAAGAACATAAAAAATGAAAAACAAGACCAGACACAGTTTGCCAAACCATCTCAGCCATTCAGTGTTGTATCAAATAGCACCAAGAATTTTCAGCAATCAAGAAAACCTGTAACTGGTGCCTCAAGGAGCTCTACAGGATCATCCTCTGATCTGGATGCCCTGTCAAGAAATTTTTCTTCTGCAGGGAAAAGTGGTCTCTCTAGTACCACCAATTTATCAGGACCATCTCAGACTTTGAAAAATAATTCATCCTTACGACAGTCTAGCATGAGTACATTTCTTAAGCCAAGGGACATTTGTGACGATGTTATCAGGGAGGAAAATACTTCAAGAAATAGCTTTAACCAGTTCTCATCAATGGATGCTACCAATTCTTCTTTCAAGAAACCAAGTAAACTTTCTCTGAGTAAAAAGCCCAAATCTCCCTCTCAGTTTGCGTCCGTTGGGTCGAATGTTTCATCTTGTAATCCCAGCAGCACCTCTGCCATTGAAAAGTCAAACTTCAACTCCAATTTTAAACCTTATGTTAAACAGGAAGTGATGTCAGAAGATGAAAATACAATCATTAAAACAAGTACTGGCACTAATCCCACACCTCAAGCAACCATTTTTGTCAAAGCTGAAAGTGCTCCCGTTCAACCTCTGAGAAGTGAAACATTTAAAGAAAACAAAGGATGTATCCAGACATCCCCCATTGGTATGCCAACTCCTACCATCAAGCCTTTTTCATCTTCATCTGCTCAACCTCCTAAGATGGCCATTGCTACAAGAATATCCATTGATGAGGATGGAGAGGCAGCAGCAAAGAGACGAAGACTCGGTTCTGGATCAGGTTGGATTTTTTGCTGTCTCTCACAATTTTTTGTGTTTTAAACTTTTAAACATATTTGTAGTTGTAATGGTTCTTTTTAAATGTCACTTTGGCCTTTTAAGGTTTGTACATAACCTTGAAAGCATTGAAGACACTTAAATTTGAATAGGTCATTTCAAGGCCTTCAAAGTGCTAAAATTTTGTTATTTCATGCAGTAATCACAGAAATGTGCATGAATATTATATCAGATATTCATGTTATGATCACATGATTACACATTATGTGCTCTACATCTTATGATCACACATCACATGATCCACATCTAATGATCACACATCTAATAATTATACAACCCAGGATCCACATCCCATGATCATGCATCAGATGGTTACACATCACATGATCACCCATTGCATTTTGACATATCTTGTGATCACACATTAGACTATACCATTGATTCACAGATATTTGTTTTGATAAGCAAGAAAGCTGGAAAGAAAAATTTGAAAACATTTTTTACCTTTCAAAAATCCTGCAGAAGTCTTTTGATCTTATCTTGAATGCTATGTACTTTTGAACATAGGCAGGTTACTTGGAATTAACATGCATTAATCATTTTCCTTCTTCCTTGTTTAGGGTCTGTGCAAGGTGCACCTTTTACATATCTTGCTGCAGTGATGGATAAGATACTTGACCCACAAGAACCCTTCACATTTTCTATCAGGGTGAGGAAGCATGTGTTTTATTGGGCCTGAGAGGAGTTATTGTGAGCATTGCTATTTGTCAGACTAGTTTGAATGGAACAGTTCTTCTTGATCATGTGTAGTGTCTGTTCTTTTCAACCTGTCTGCAATGTGACCCCGCATGACAGACCCGTGATGTAGAGGTCTGAAGGTGAAGAGGTTGGTCATGTTCAGTTGAAGCTGTCCCTTGGGATGTAGCTCCTTTGGGCAGCAGAACTTCCTCGGAGTATTAGTAAGTGTTCGGTTTTTGCCCCTTAGCTCTTTGCCAGAGAGGCAAGGTGACTTTTGAAAAAGTAGTCTTTTCATGTCAAGCTAGGGGTGTTGTATATGCCAGGTCATGTTATGTATAGTCATGTTGTAATGTCAAGTTAGTAGACCCAAAGTCAGACAAGGTGGTGAAGGGGGTTGGCACATCTTCCAAAGTGTGCAACACATTTTTCAGGAGGGTGAGATATGTTAATGTTACAATCATTTTTGTTCTCAAAAACTTTCAAGCGGGCATAGCGTGTATTTTATGTGAGGTATTGACCAGGGATGTGTTGGTCTGTAGTTTAGGCCTAAAAAAAAATTGTTTGTTCGTCCTCGACCGCCTGCACATAATTTCTCGTCCGCTCGTATTATTTTTTTACTATCGTTTTTTTCTTTTTTTTTGCAATTTGTGTTGTACACAAACCAGCATATTTTTCAACCAAACTTTTTTTTGTTCCTATTACGGTATATACTGAAAAACTTTGCTCTGAATGGCCCATATATATCAAATATCCAATCATAAGCAGAACAATAAAATGCCCCTTCAGACGTACACATTCGAGGGAAATCACAGGCCTGCTTTTTCCTCATGTTCCTGAAGTTACGTTCCGTGTCACATCAACACTGGCTATAGGCTAGGGAGAATACCTGTGTAAATAAGTGGTTGGAATATACACAGCTATTTCAGTGGCCTTGTGGGTCTGCCTCGCAGCATACCCTCAGAGATACAGTCCACTCGATCAGCCATTGCTCAAGAATGTTACACTCTCAAGGCTCAATGCATGCGGCTATACTGCTGTTGGCTGTTCGTACTGTGATACCTGCATACTACAAAAATAGAAGAAAGTTTCTTTCAGTTGACATTGCCACCCCCAACTTGTTAGGTTGGGATTGATGCGCTCACTGCCTACGTGAGGGACTGAAATGTGGAAACCTGTCATTCACATAGGTGTGCAATCAGAGAAGCTTGAGCATGTGGCTGGGGGTTGTCAGACGAAATTACTTTGTTCTTTCTTCATTTCATGTTTGATGGAAGCTGAATGTTTCATACGGCAGGTCCGATTTATCTGATCAGAGTGGGCACACTGCAGAGTCTTTACCTCACCTGCAAACTAGAGTAACATGTTCTGGTCTGAATATAATGGGCATATATGTACACGTAAGTCAGCATGGCGTCGTACACGCTAGGCAGTGGCGTCAAGAAAAAAAAAACCTGCCCACCTGATGGCCCTTTTGGGCAGGTCTGGAGGACAAACAAACAATATTTTTTTTTGCCTTACTGTGAGATATCTGTGAGAAATCATCAGGAGAATGGACTGGTTAAGAAGACCCCTAGCTTGAGTGAAAAAGGGATAGGGGAAACATGACTGGAGAGGCACATTGTGCTGTGCAACATTTGCTGGAGGGTCCAGGGGCCCACTGTTCCCTCAGAACTTAGAACTTGCCTTTATTTTACCTTTCAACACCAAAGACTACAAAGAGTGAGCCACAGACTGTGCTGGCTGCAGGTGCTAACCTTTTATCGAGTATTTATCATAGCTCTAAAACATGACAAAACTGTAAAGTAAGATTTATTTTGTCTTTGCATTTTATTTTGCTTGACTGGGTGACAAGGGTGGACAGGGCAAGGAGAGGAGATCATGAGAACATGGCTGGGTGGTCAAAAAGAGGGGCAGGATAGGCAGCCCCTGTAAAACAAAAAATAGGGCAGTGGGTTAAGGTTGTTTGTGCAACTGGAATGGGTTTCTTTGTTCATTTGCACTAGGAATAAGCAATAGCTTTAAGGACAGGTAAAATAGAACCCTTCAATGTATCTTACAAAAGCCAGACAAAAACTCATTTTTTCAGGCTGCTGTTTTGAGCATGGATTCCTAAGGATTGCTAGTGTGCCCCAAATGGTATATAATGTTTGAAGATTTCATGCCTGGGATATGTTCATAGTATAAAGGCATCAGATCTTTTAGAGTAAAATTAGATGTAAATTTTAAAGAAAAACAAAGCATGCAGCATCAATATGATTCCATGAAATCACATGTGCTGACCTTCCTGATTCAATCTTATTTTGGGAAGAAATTAAGTGTGATACCTTCAACTGATTATATGTTGAGAACCAATCATAAGAATGGAGTGAAAGGTCACCAGAATGCTTGAGTTCTCTTAAACTTTTCAAAAATATAAATAAGTTGGGTGTGAACTGTTCTTTAAAGTAATGTGATCATTATTGTCGTCTTTTTCTTACCATCAGGGATTCATCATCACATTATTGTCTGCATTGAGCAAGGAGGACAACAGATGGAGCTTACGTGTGAAGATAAATGATGGTACTTCCTCCTTGGATGTAGAGCTTGGAAATGAGGTAAAAGAGCTTGAGCTTGTTTTAGAAATTTAAGCATGGTATGATGAAAATGAGTAAAATTACATTTCCTGAACTTCTAGGGGAGTACAAGAATGAAATGTTACATTTGTACCAATATCTGATTTTTACATTATGTATACAAAAATTATCTTTATAAACTGGAGAACATACAACAGTGCCTAATTGTGAGTATGGTATAGCAGACTTAGGTAATGTCAGTTTAATAATGTAAGTCAAGAAAACACAGGATACCACTGATTTAACAGACACCATATTGAATGATGAGAACACTGCAAAAGTACGACATGCTTTGCAAGCACAGCTTGTATCATGAGCAGACTTGCCAATTTTCACAGTTTCACTGGGAGTCTCACAGTTTCAGGCATCATCACACCGTGAAAATCACTTTGAGGCAATGCAAGATAAGTTTCCTTATTTAAACCAAGATCAGTGCTTTTAAACACTGGTTATTAAGTTATTATTGAATCTGAGATGTATCTTTGTGGGAACAGCACATCACCTCTAGTTGTGAAAATGAGAACAGTGTCAACATTCATTGTAGGTATTAGAAGGAAAGGTTACAGTAGTACTACCTGTTCTTTGCATTCTTGATATGAGCACAATGCCATACTCATGAGCAGCAGGAGGAGTGGGACAGACAGTTTTACCTTGCTGTATGTGGAAAACAGAGTATTTGTGTGAGTGTCAGTATGTAGTATGATTTTGAGCTGAGGGTCACATATTTTTGTGATGTGATGCAATAGTTATACATCAGTGAAAATTCTTGCAAAATTATGAGAAATAGTGACAGTTTTAATCAAATCAAGTCAGAACCTCTCAAAGCTACCTGACTCGACAAATTCTAAAGAACTTTCCCATATTGAAATGATACAGTGACTCAAATTACTGCCCTGACCCAAGTCAATATAATACTGTAGCTTGTAGTTGACTTGTTAGAAAAGAGTGACTTGGTATAATACAAGTCTGGCATTACGAAAAAACTGGTAATGAACGTGAGTGGAGGCAAAAGTGTCAAAATGAGAGTATAAGTACACACTTTGTGAAAGTGTAGAGAATGGAGAACACTACATTAGTCTGTCTAAGAAGGAGCTATAATCAGATTAGTCAAGATGTAAGGTGCACAGTCTTCTTCATGAGAGATTTTCTTCCTTGCAAAGATTTAGTTAAAAGCTAAAACTCCCTGAACAAAAGAGTTGAGAGAATATCAGATACTTGCGTTAATATTACTACTAAATTTGCATTTGCACTAATACTTGGCAAGTATGAGTGCATATACAAAGCTGTACTAATGAGTTCAAGTAAAGGAAAATTGTAGATATGAGTACGTACTTCCTGTAGTATGGATGAAATAAGGAGAAGTTTAAACACTGCAGGTCTGCCCATATACAGGTCTGTGGTCATTTGAGTCAATGCGTGAGTGAAAGATTAATAAATTTTAAGAGGGGACTTGCTTTCCCAGTAAAGTGCAAGTTATTTAGAACTGAATAAGAGGTTAGGGGATAGATAATATTAGATATTACAACTTATATCTATTGCCATGAGAGGACTACCAAATTGGCAAGTGCACAAACACTTAAAGGGGCTGTGGCATCCCCCAAATATGTCTAGGAATAGTCTAAAGTTCTACAGTTGGTGACTGCACTTTGACTGACATTCATTCAAACAATGACTCTGCTCTCAGTACTCTGGTTGGGCAGTGATGATTTGTACAGGCTGTTGTGTTCCAATTAAACTCACACATAGTTGTGTGCCAACATCCTCTCTAACAGTTTAAACTCAGTGCAGGCTACTGTGGCTCTGCCTTTGAGATGTTTTTGTTAAAATTGGAGGAGCTAGGAGTAAACTTAGTTTGGAGAATATTTACTGTCTGGGGTGAGATTTAACTTGCAAATTGGTAAGCATGAGATCAGATACAAAGCTGTACAGTTAACAAGCACAAGTAGAAGAAAAGTGTGAATATGTGTACATACTTACTGCCCAGTGATTGTCAAAGACTCCTTTCATAGAAACCTCAAGATTTTTTGCTTTTATTTAAACTATCACCCATTGGACAAACCCCTCTTGTAGTGGTGTACAGAGTGTAGGCATAAATGGGGTTGTGTTGTAGCACAGTAACAGGGTAGTGCCAAGAAAAATTGACCTCCCTTGCTGTGGGTAACTCTGTACCTTGGTAGCAATGCTTCTCTCTGTATCAAGTATCTTATAACCTGAATCAAAACAATTGTTCCATGGCTATATCAGTGAAGTTCCTGTCAGTTTATTGATGCAAAGGACATGCTTTTGGTTGGAACACCTGTAGAGTGTAGAACTTGGTTTTATCTTAAACATGAGCGGAAGAAGTTTTGTTTGCTCAGTTAGCTACTGAAGAGGGAGTAGAGGCCAGTCGAGTCAAATTGTAAAAGAGTGAAAGATATTTTTAGAGAAGAACCATCTTTCTAATAAAGATCAAATAAGTCTTTCTTAAGGTAATTTAGAATTGAATGAATCCATGGTAAGATGAATAAAAAATACTGAATATATTTCAGAAGACTGCTTCATAAAACACTTGCTGAAGATGAAATATTGTGCATCGATTCAACTTACAAAAAATATGTGATGTTGATGAATTTCTGGGGGTCGTTGTCTGAGAACAGTTTGAAAACCAACCTAAGCTGGGAAGGAAAATTTCACCTGCTTAATATATGATACTTCATATATATAGTTTTGATATGTCATTTGACAGTTTTCGAAATAGATGAAAAATTATATACAACATTAGACCGACCAAACAGACCTCTCGTACTGCCCTGTAAATGGTGTCTTGCTTTCTAATTTTTCTTTTTCAACTTTTATTATCGTGCAGGTGTTGGAAAAATTTATTGGATTTTCTGTTATGGAAATGAAGGTGAGTTTTTGTCTCCAACTTTGAAGTTCTTGTTTGAATTACTTGTTTTTTTAGTTTCCTTTTTACTTTGATTTTGAAGAAAAGTGCATCTGACAGTAACAGGTTTTTCTTCTATTTTTTTTTTTTCTTTCTTTTTTTTTTCTAATTTTTTTTCCTTATTTGTGTTTTGCAGGAGATGAGAGCTGCAGTAGAAAATGCTTCAGAGGAAGAACAGAGAGATGTAGAGAAAAGACAAAGAAATGTAAGTTGAGACTTTTGGAATGAAACATTTTGGTTTCCTAAAAGGAAATGAAACATTTTGGTTTCCTAAAAGGAAAAAAGTTTGGTAACACCAATGAACCCCTTCGCAAAGTGATACTAGCTTTGTAAGTGGAAGTGTAGTAGTTAGGGACTCTTCTAAGCCCTCCCAAACAGTATGGCAAGATACATGAATGGAGGAATAACCTTACCCATGAAGTCAGTCATCTAGAGTTTTGTTCATGTAAACATTAGCAGGCATTTTGTTTTGGTATTTAAATTTGCACAGATTTCTTTGTGTAAAAGTGAATTTTTGTTTTGCAGAGTTAGGATTCTGTACTGTATAATCACAGTGATAATTTACAATAGAACTTGGAAATCATGTTGAGCCTTTACATTTTTGGCGGGTTTATGCAGTCTTGGATCCTCATGGTTTATCTAACCTTGAATCGCAATGGAGTTGACTGGATCACATATTTGTTTGGAAATAATGAAAAATTACTTAAGTTTAGTTTGCTCTCACCCTTGTGGCTCTACACAGGATCTTTTGACACAGGTGCAGACCCTATGCCCAGCCTTGCAGGCTAGTAGTACTTTTACCTTTCAACTTAAATTCCTGAAAAGCTTTCTACCTTAATTTTGATGAATGCTTTTGGAAATTGTGAATGTGAAAAAGTGAGGGAAATTATGCAATTTGTCTACACCTATATGTCTGTCATGTAACTGTTAATTGTGTTAAATTTTCTGGGATGAGTCATTTATGAAGAAAATAGGGTTTGATCATTGGCATTAATTAGTGATGATTTGTAGGGGATGGGGAGAGGTTGTCAGTGGTCTCTTTCATTCAGAATATTAAAGATTGAGTTTTGGGAAAATTTTTCCAGCTTTCCTTCAATTTAGGTTTGCTAGGTATTCATTGATTGCTGCAATGTATGGCTTCTCTGATTAGTCTTATGTAATATAATGGTCAAATGTCCAAATAAGCTTGAATAATGTTTTGAAAGAAATTAGTTTGTGTTTATACATGTTACCTGTCATTTTTTATATGAAACAGACATGAAGAAATTTCAATACTTCTTAGCTGTAAGGCACTGAAAAACGAGCACCGTATATTCTCTAATAAATGCTTCCCCTCTAATAAACGCCCCCTGTAAATTTTTGAAAGGCAAAACGGTTGTTTCAGTGGTCATTTGCCGAGAGAGGTCGATTTTTTACTAAAAATAACAGCAACAGTTGCAGAGAAATGGCAACACTGTAAGGAGGCCAGGGATAAGAGGTGCCCTGCAAGTGATCATTCACCACTACATCTAAAAACTCATAGATTGTTTAAAGACTCTAGTGTAAACTTAAGCAAAAAGTTATTTTTTTTAGAAAAATTTTTTTAAAATGTACCCCCCAAAAAATGCAACGCCCTTAGGGCGTTTATTAGAGAATATACGGTAGAAATTTCTTTATTTTGGTATTTGATCACAATGTTAATATGAACTGTATCTTTTCATAGAAATGTAGTAAATAGTCCATTGAGATCATTTTTCTGTATCTCTCGTCAACAGGGCCTTGACAATTGTCGTAAAATATTAGTGGACCTATGTGGCATTTTGACGATAGAAATTATACCAGGTGAAACACCAACAGTTACTAGTTTCAGGAGAGTTGACCTAGAAGATTGCCAGCAGATGAAAAGATGTTTGCAAATGACATGAGAACCATGTGCAGCAATAATCATTCTTTTAATCCATGATTATAACATTTCCAATGCCAACACCATCCCTCATCAAAATGGGAATTTTGGTCTGAAAAAAGCTTTAAAAAAGGTAGTTATCAATACAATACCCAGTAACCACACTTGAATGCCACACTGGGTTGCAGTGGTACTATTTTGTTGTTATAAATATTCTTTCTGTGGAAGATAGGGATAGGAAGAGAGGGTTTCCCTTTCCCTTACTCCCTGCACCTGCTGCAGGGGCAGAATATAAGGTAATTATGGGTATGTAAGATACTCTAAAGCCTTGCCTCTTATCCCCCTGTTTCATCTCCAGGCTTTTTTTTTTTTTTTTTTTTTTGTTGTTGCTTTGATTCCTGTGCAGACTGATTTGAAACATAAGCATACAATGTTAAAAAAAACAAAAGGAGTGATGTACATCAAGAAGAGAGATGTAGAAGCCAATAAATAAATATTGTGAAAGGGAAAGGAGACATGGATTTTAAATTGCCCACTGGTATACTCAAAAAGCCTGCTTTCAAGCAGTTACAATTTCCTCTACCACTTTACCAAGAAAATGTTGTATCCTTTGAGGTTCATCTTATGTTATATAAGGATGTTTATATTATTACCAAATGACTCTCCTTAACACCTCTAACCCCCTTCCCTCCTCTGGCCAGTTCCCAACCGAATATTCCCCCAGGTGACTTACTAAAGAAAATACCCACTCAGACTATTCCCTCATGGACAATCCACAACCCCCACAAGGTTCCAGCCATGTCAATTTCCTTCAGACAACTTACCCCATGGGAAAGTTCAGAATTACCCAGGGAAGGAGGAGGGGGAATTATCCTGGTGGTAGTTTTCCTGGTTCAGAATTGTCTAAATAGGAAATTTTAGGGGTAGTCATCAAATGGGGATTTATTCAGAGAAAAAAAATCACCTGTTGGGAATTGTGCAGAAACCAATAAGATTGTGAGGATGTTAGTTTTGCTAGTTTCTTTATGTTTAAAGGAGGATAATGTATCTATAAGAAGTCCTGTGTACTATAGGGTTGCACTTGTACTTAAATTTTGTGCAATAGACGAAGAACAATTATTTCATATGGCCATCAAATACTTTGTGAAATATGATGACTTATTATGAAGGAAGATTATAATGAGAAAATATTACAGTCCCTGTAGTTTCTTTTTCCTTTTAAGTGTGTGCACATTTTTGGTTGGGTTTTCTGAATGGAAGTACCTGTACAGTCACCCAATACTTAGCTTGCAAAGCAACTGCTGGTTCATGTATTCCAGTTTTGACTGTGATTCTAATCAGCACACCTTTCCACTCCGGTGACACTACTGTACTTGAAGCCAATAACACTTTTCTTCCAACCTTCATAGCCACTGTTTGTAGCACTTGCCATTTGGGTCTGTTGCCATTTTTGTCCTTTTCCTAGCAGTTAACTGAACAATAGGCTTTGGTCACTGCAGGTATTTTCCTCATCCTTTTGGAGGTCACTTATCTCTGTCCATCAGCTACTTGCTCTGTGGTTTTGCATTTTACGAAAGCCTATTAGTGCCATCGATTTAAATAATTTTAATCTGTAATAACAGATTAATAATCTGTAATAACAGATTAGTAATCTGTAATAACAGATTAGTAATCTAAGCAATGATAAAGCTTTTTGCTGCTACTTGTTTGTAATTTGTTGCTTTATCATATGTACCTACTTAGAAAGCAGTATTTCTTTGGCCTTTAAATTTAGCATTGGGATCTTTGTTTGGTCTAGTGAACTCTTCCCGCCTCGCCACTTGTTCTCTTTTCCATGCCCTCTTCACACAATCACCACGGTAAAGCCTGGTATTGCTTCTGTATTCAGTAGTGGTCAAACTGCTCTTTGCTATCACTTACCATTTGAAAATGCCCATGCTGGGCATGTGAGATATGCAGGTTGCACCAGGGCTCAAAGTGGAAAATTTTCCCAATCACCTACATCTCTTGTGAAGAGCAGGGAGTTATTTGCACCATTCTGCTTGGATTAACTTAAAGTAGTACAGTTTGTTGACCCCCAACAGTATAGAAGTGTCACTGCTACAGAATTCAAATTACAGACAAAGCCTGTCATTAAAAACTATCGTCCAGTTTTATGCACTTCTCAATTGCACTTTTAAATTTATGAAATATTAACAAGGGGGGGGCCAAGACCAAAGGTTCACTAGATCAAAGGTTTGCTAGACTGAAGACCACACTAGACGAAAATGTACTTCGTGTTAGAAGCAGGGTTATGATTCTGGTTAGAAACACAAGAAGGTTTAGGATTAGGCTCTGGATTATCCTTCGGTAGAATAATAGTTTGGGAAGCAATTTGGTTTGGGTTAGGAGTTACGAGTTACATTCTTCACTCTAGTAAACCTTCCATCTAGTGAATCCTGCAGGTATGTAAAATAAGAAGTTTCTGACATAAAGATAATACAAAAGGTCTCAATTAGCAGCAAAACCTTTTACTTCACAAATTTCTTTACAACAGCTGTGAAGTCTTGTACATCACACTACTTTGACAGTAAATGTATAAAAAAAAATAGTGTTCAACACAACTTTGGAAAGATGCTGATATTCCTGACAGGTCAGTGAAGTAACTGTACAAAATATCTACTATAAGTTGATGCTGAAGTTCACACACTTTCTAGGATTTCATTGCTACTAGCACTGTACAATACTTTCATGCCATTTCTGATTGGTTAGTATTTCTCACGCCTTCCACGTCTATAGGGCACTGCTTTTTATTAAGATTATTTCTATAACAATTTCAGCAAGAACCATTGATGATCCATACATATTTAGAAGTTTAATTTTGTTTTGGCAATTTTATGAGTCAGCATCATTTTATAACCAACTTTCAGGCCATTTCCCTATCCCCACTCAATATTTCTCCTACTACCATATCTTGTACAGAGAATATGTGCACATTTAATTTACACTTTCTAACCTCAAGACAAAATTAATCAATAGAATGTCTGCAGACATGAAGCTTCAAGTAAAAGTACAAAAGTGTATAAAACTGATGAAAACTAACTTTGCTCCACTAACAATAGATACTTGTTACCATGCCAACAGCTCCATACTTAATTAAATTCATGTCTTTCCAGTCACATGTACAAGTCTCTCTTAAAATAGTTCAAAATATACATTCTTGACCTTTTTTAAAGTCAAGTAAGCCTACTTTATGATGTATATGACGCAATTTGATATCCCTGGGGGTCAAGGATTTCACAAAGGGGGTGGGGAGCAGAAGGTGCATATGACTACATGCTTTAATATCAGCACATAGTACATGTCAAATCATACTCAAATACGATCTGTACTGTACAGCAAGAGTTTTTAAAAAGTGAAAAGGGGAGGTGGGGGGCATGGGCCCATCAGGCCCTTTTCCGGATCTGCTCCTGGTCCCCACTAATAAGGCAAACATCAATAAATGTAATCATCACGAACCAAACAGCCACCTGGAATTCATGTCTGAATCTTCTCACAAAAAGTCCATCAAATTTTTCTTAATATTGTCACTTTACATTTAGCTGCGACTGAAAGCATCTGGGTATACATACTGTGAAATGTCAACCTTGCAATGCTCGCACTAGGCTTTGGCAATCCCAGTCTTCAAAAAATATTTCTCCTTTGTTACTTTCTTGTCCTCATGAGAGTTCAAGAAAAGATAACTAGAGGTCACATCTTTACAATGGCACTACATCAGAGATGACACAGGAAGAGGGGAGGGGGTTGGCATGCGGGCCCTACTCACCCTCTCTGCAGTTCCCAAATCAAGAAATCTAAACAAGTATCTATTTTAAAGCCGCTTTTCAAGATAAGCACAGCAGGCTATCTCCCAGTGCAGGTGAAAATTGAAATAACTCCAAAAAGGAGTAATGCTATCAAAGGGATGAGACTTAAAGGAAAATATTATGCTTACTTTGCAGCCACATGGCACATAGAAAAAATTCATTATTACATCATTCAGTTACACCAATGAAATCTAGCAAACAGAGTTTGTTGCAACAATATGAAGCATTACATGGGTTATGTATATTGCATCATTTGAAAATTTGAAAGTTAGGGTAAAAAAAAATTATTCATGATCTACAATTTACTGACTTTCCTCTGTAAGAACCTTATTTCTTGAAATTAAAGTTACCCAGCTGCTTTATTTTGCATTGCCTACCATTCTGTATCTGAACATGTTTTTTGAAGGTATGGCAATTTCTACTTCACAAAATGAACTTGTCAAATATTTTCATGTAATGAGAAGCCCAAAGACAACACTGCAATGATACAAGCAAGAACTGACTTGAACAGCGTCAACAAAGCTATGGTACATTTGTTTTTTTATTTTTTTAATTTAGTCATTATGATGGCTAGGCTGTCCAGCTGCAGACATGTACACAAATATTAAAAATACATATCCCAGACCCAACTTCATATTAAATAATTGAGTTCCCTATATCTGTCTCACCCTCACAACAGTCTATACTGATTGTAAATGACTGCTTCTATAGCCTATCTGAACTTTTATTTTTGCTCCAAGTTATAAGAAATGAGAAAGTAATTCTGAGCCACATCTCTGTACATAATCAGGAAAATACACACTCAGAATGAACTTTGGTAGCCACAGGGCCCTGTTTGCTTCATTTTCCTTGAATTGCATCCCTGATTGTTAAAATTATGTCCCTGAGATAACACAAAATACTAAGTGAACAAAACAGCACAACACTACAGTATATTAAAGTTCGCTGCAGTGCCAGAGACTTCAACTAGGGCATCTTTTTTCATTTTTTTTTTTCTTTGTCATTTTTTTAACCATCTCTAAAAAGTTTGCACGGAATAGCAACACCACTACCTAACAACACCACAAAAATGAACATGGAATAGGAAAAAAAAAAAGATGACATTCTGAAAATTTTCCCACAAACTAATTTCTAGATATCAGCACCAAAGATTGTGCCCCCACCCTTTCCTTACCCACCACTGGACTATAAAATTTACAGCAACTCTTTCTGCATGGGCTCCCTTTAACACCATACATGTTCTTCAATGGTATCACTGTATCAAACATTACTCTGGTTGTCTGGACATTTGACTGTCTAACAGTCATTTTCGTTAGTCCTCCTGTGCATGCATACATACCATTAACACACCCTCTCCACGAGCTGACCAGCAGCATGGCAACCACAAACCTGCCACACCCTCAGCATGGCAACCACAAACCTGCCACACCCTCAGCATGGCAACCACAAATGTGCCTGACTGGCAGCATGGCAACCACATACATACTCATGTCACTCAAAATCCTCCTTGCTACTTCTTTGCTTTATCACAATTAACTCTAAATACATCACACATGTGCTAATTTATCATGAAAGTACTACCCATATCTTTTTCAAGACAAGATACCAAACCACTTTACAATTCTCAAGGACTCTCAATCGCTTACATCTTCCAAACAGTTACAGTATATTCTCCATCATGTAGTACTGCAACTCACAAGAACACCCTGCTAATTGTTTCTGAATGTACATTTTCAAAAAGATGGCACACCAGTGATCTCAGCCCCACAACACAATGGCACTTGGCATAGTTCTGGCAGGATATTCTTTTGCAACTTTTGTAGTACTTTCTAAAGCCTTACTTTCCATCCTTCTGTAAGAATATTACTTAGCGATGTGCCAGGTTTTCTAGCAAGAAACTACTTCACCTTCAAATTAATCAATCAAATTTTTTAGAATGTCTCTCTGCCCATCAAGCAGATTTTAAAACACACATAGTACTAGACACTTTAAAAAGATCCCTTCTCCACAAAGTTTCTCACTTTCTCTCTCTACAATCAAACTTTGCAATGTTCTTGTATCAAAGAAAAGTTTATCCTACAGGACGTCTGTCACCAGCCAATAAGATTGAATCTTTCCACATCCTCATCCAGTCAAAAGAGGTTCAGTTTATTGTAAAAATATCCTATGACAAAATGACTATTATCTCTCTTCAAGCTTTGGTTTTGGTGGTTTGAAACCCATCCCTGATTTTGACTTTTTCTTCTTCTGTTTTTTGAAATCCCTCCAGTTGTTGACTCTTTTGTCTCTTCCAGCCTATCAAAAAAAAAAAAAAAAACCAAACAGCAACATGAGTTAGTGAGATGCTGGTAAGCAGACCAATAGCCAGGGGAGGGTGGAGGGGAAAGGGGAATTTCTGCCCCCTCCCCAGTAAATTGGAAATTAAAACTGCCTTTATAAATTTTAGAAAATTTTGCCTCTCTGAAAAAATATCCCCCCCTCCTCTCCAGAAGCTATCTCTCCCACTTCAGTACCTTTTTTGGCTATGGCCTATTGGTAAGACAATAGACCATTAGGGGGAAACATAAGTCGGATGGTAGTGAATCAGCAGTCAGACATTTGAGAAATTTATGGGCAACATTAGTTAACAATTGATGAAATAAACACACATGAAAATTCAAAGGTTAATAATATGATAGTCATAGGTAACATCCATTTTCTGTGGTGTGAAAACTTAACACAAAAAAGCAAGGTGTGTGGTTCCAATACCAGTATAAATATGTTGTACTGAGAGCATGTTATACTAAGATCCTAATGGTATAATGGTAGTGTCATTCATAATTGATTAAGGTTTTGTGATCTCTCGTGATCCAAGAATTGCTGGTTCAACTCATACTTGTTCATTATATTATGTTGATTGAATTAGCTGCCCCACACCCAATGTCACATAGAATTTTTAAGGTACTTTTCATTTGGGAATAGACCTTGAAGGGTAAAGGACAAGTCCTGTAATGGAACAAAAAGTATGACAAGAAATAAGCTATCAAAAAAGTCGCATACCTCCCAATCTTTCTGCCATTCCTTTTGTTTTTTGACTTTCTCCTCTTCTGCTATTTCAGTTTCTCGTTCTCTTTTCCTGATATTTGCTTCCTTCTGTTCTAGATCTCTTCTCCTGATTTCATAATCTGCAAACAGTTTTACTGTTGTCTTGTATAGATATTCTTTAAACTATAAGAAGCAAGGAATAAAATGCAAATAAGTTGTACAATATGAATCATAAGGAGACAATTTAGACATAAAATAAAACATGTTTAATAAACAACTTCATAGCAGTAAAGTGTTTGAGCTGCCTACATGTACTATACATATTTTAATACCCTAATCCCGTATACCTAAGTTACACACAAATACTTATTCAAGGAACAATGAGTTCACAACAAGGTCATTTAATCTGCACCAAAACTTGTCACCAGATCCTAACTTATCACTCTTAAAGCATACCTAAAGTCTAAAATTTCAAAATATACAGGGTATGTTACAAAGCTTGAAAAATGCATCCAAATGGCCCAATTCTCATCTTAACAGGACATTCCTAAGCTAACCTGTTGAAGCTTATTCATTCAATTTAAATTGGTAGATGGCTCAATAATCATTCTTCAATGATTCTTGTCCTGCTCAAATAACCAACTTTGTTTTTCTTTATTTTTCTTGTTTTTTTCAAAGGCAGGCACTGCACCTTGTGCCAAAGTGATCACTATGTTACTGTTATAAGGTGACTTGGCCATGTTAAGTCCTCTCCATACAACATGCTATGCAAGGTAACAGTAAATGTTTCATGATCATATCAACATCTTAATTTCCAAAGGAAACAAAAGCAGGTAATGTGAGTTGTACAAGAAGAAAATAACAATTATTGCACAATGGACCATTTCAAATAGTGTTTTCAAATTAAGTGAATAAATTTCAATATTTTATATCTCAGCAAGAGAGTTACTTTATGAAAATGGAAGTTGGATAAATCCATTTTCCAACCTCTAAAATAAATCTCCTTGAATTTCTAGACTTACGTTCACGTTAAGTCCATCCAGTGTTATTTTTTGCCCCATATGCACTGTACATATTTTAATACCCTCTTACAAAATCAATCTTTCCAACTTAGTCAGAGACATACAAATATCTATTATCTTGACCTATATTCCTCAAATAGCAGACTTGTACATAGCCACGAGTAAGAGTACAAGTGAGGTGTCTCTAGTTGTGAGTACTGAGTACCGGCACACATCTTTTTTCATGAGTAGGAGTACAAAATTTGCATTAGCCACCATTCGTAACTTCCAAAATCTGTCAGTAAGAGTACAAATCCATTCTCACAAGCACCAGTAAAAGCAATTGTGCAAAACCGTGAGTACATGTCAAGTACATAATCATTACAAGTCTGTCAAAAGGCATTCACTAGGGTTGTTGGAATGTGAAATTTTTGTTATCGGTATCGCTAACAGTTTTCCTTCAGTATCCAAATGATATCGC
>WURT03530998.1:0-21335 GCA_009936505.3 Holothuria glaberrima | reverse complement strand
TATATATATATATATATATATGTATAAATATATATATATATATATTAACTGTCATGAGAAGGGGGCAAAGAGTATTCACCATGGCTTTTTACTTGGATTGATCTTGATCGGAGTTCAGCGAAAGGAACGTACTTACTCAGCAGATTATCATGAGGTATAGGAGTTTCCTGTCTAGTCAATGTTTATATTTATATTTTTTTGAAATAAAATGGAACTTAATGGAAAAAAGCCAAAGATGTTTTGCATCTTACTTTTCTCTCTTTTAAAGGAGTGGGGTGGGGAAGGTTATAACACATTTCACGATATAAAAAGCTTTCTGGTTAAATGTATAATTCTGTGAAACCATTTCATCTAGTACATATGACAATGTAGGTTTGGATTTCACTGAATTGAAACGGTTAACCATTTTTTACAATTGGGGGCTTTACACACAAAAATATTTTCTGTAGATTTGGACGGTTGACCGTTTGCATACGCTGAAATAGTGTGGAGGTTAACGGTTAACCGTGTTGAGGTCAATTGTTTTGGTATGATGAAAACGTCAGTTAAGTAGTAACAATGAGTTCTACGTTGTACTAAGAATACGTTTAGCAAAATCAGGTCCACATGCAGGGATTTCTCCCTGTTTAGTCTCCCGAATGTTTAGTGCAATGTTTATCTGTAACCATCTGAGTATATTCCCCCAAAATATTTCTCCCTATGGAAACTATTTCGTTCCCTCCTGTACCTTGTCTGGCTACTGGCCTTTCGATAATTGTGATGCCGAAGGAAATGTCATATGCAAACCATGCATACTTGAGTTACATTGCTCACTGCTCTGTCACTGAACGACGGCCGGTGACACAAGATTGTGCGACATTGAAAATGTTACACTTCTTACATGAACGTTTTTCAAAACACCCCTATTGTTTTGATATTCAAGCCCAACAACATTCCCATATGGGACCCGTATGTTCCCACATGGAATGACTTGTCCACGTGGGCTCAGGAAGATTAGGCAACGGTGCCCATGTGGGTCCGACATGGGACAGCCTTGTGCTTACCCATTGAAAATTAAACAAAGGCCTACATGAGCCCCTTGACCACAACTGCATGAAGTCCATGCCCATACAAAGTCCATATGCCCACAAACATCCCGTGTACTCCCATTTGTCAAAGTTTATAAAAGTGATCTTGGAGAAGAAACAACATATAGCTGGAGTCGTTTTCTTGTAAATATGAAGGCAAAAATCACTCCTTTATTTAATTATTGTTAAAGTACGAAAAATGCGTGCATTTTATATGAGTACCAATCAAGCCAAGTTATAAGTAATGTACAAATCAAGTGCCTGTTTTTTATGTCGTCCGTTCACTTTAAATATGCAAGTTACTCTTTATTGGCTTGTCATTGCAGTTAACTGAAAGAAATTTTCTTTTTTCTTGCAATCTCCTCTATCGGAAGAAAATATTATTATAAAAAATATTATTTGCATAATCTTTCTTTTGGAGCAGGATCCTACCATCTTATATGTTCGTCAAATTTACCATTTCTGTTGTCACCGGACACGTCGCATTAAATGTGAAATATTCCTTTAAGACATTCTGAAACCTGAATCAAACAGGCCGTACTTTCATTTCCGTATATTTGACGTTGCAGTAACTTCCTGGAAGAAAATTCCCCAAAAAACAATTGGTTCCGTATGGAGCATTGAGGGGATAACCACAACTGTTGAACCACCATCCAGCATTAAGCCCACAGGTTGTACCACAAGGAGTATAACTATGAGTTGCGCAGTTCCCACCACTCCAAACGTCGTTGTCAACGTCCCGAGTTGTGAAGGCTTGGCCATTGAAATAACCCGCATAGTTGCCTGCGTAACGAACGAAATTCAACAACAGCCAAATTACTATACATATACAGATTTAGATTGGCAAGACTTTTGGTTTTTCTTCGTCCTAACTTTTCAAAAATTTAACCGTACATGAAGTTTAGATTTCCACTAACGACTATTATCTTTAGTACCGTAAACAAGAAATTTATCAAGGAGAAAGTGGAAAGGTTGACCCTCCGAATGAAAATTATTCAGTTTTATAGTAATGCTGCACGTAGCAATCATATACTGTAATTTTGCAATTGCATATTTTTATGTTGAAAAAAGGGATTGGGATTCCAAAGACTATGTGCAAGATCCCCGACTAACTGAACTTTCCGAACCTGACATTTGCTATTATTATATATGTTTCCTCTTAATTCTGACCGGTTGTATTTTCGAAAGAAAACAAACGTTTCATTTGAACAAAAAGGCTTTAACACTTAGCCTAGATGGGGATATGTCAGTGAGGGAGTAAAAGAGAGGCTTGTTTGTGGTGATGATAAACAATACTGAAATGAATCTTCACAAAGTAAGGTTAACTTTCATAGTTTGCCTTTTTCACCTTGCTTATATTTCGTCTTCCGAATTTTGTAGGACATTAAAATATTTCTTTTCGCTTCCATTCCCTTCCTTTGACCCACTGTATTACATCTTCCGGTAACCTCCATCCCCATTTGTATGCCTTTAAATGTTCTCTTTTCCACCTTTTCCAGAGTCTGACGTTACTCAAAGAGATGACTCTTTATTAGATTTGTTTCGTTAAATTCCCCCAGGGACTGTCTTGTCAAATGGAAATGTTTCAGTTTTATTTTTAACTAAATTTGTTCCAGCCAATCAAAGACTGACACTCAGCACTCAACACGTGACTAGAACAAGCTATTTTATTTACATAAAAGGTAGGCCACCTTGAGGTCGTTTCTGTAACAAATTAAAAATATTCATTCCTTATTACTAGGTAACCGTTTACGTTTCACACATTAGCGATACATACATAGGATGACGACCAGTAAAAGTAATGATTCTGAGATGAACACATGTACAACAGGTGATGTCTTCTTAACAATTTGCTCAATATAAAAGGGAAAAGCAAATTAATTTAGAATTGAGTTAATACAGATAAAAAGTTACGATAATAAAGTCATACAAACCTGCATCCCCACTGTAGCCTCCAACGCTCAATGTGTATTTTTCAGTGGCATTACCGACACTGAAAGAACTGTACTTGGCGTGGTATGGTGCTCCGTTCCTGTTGACAATGTCAATCCTAAGTTGGTAATCTCGTTGTGATGTTAAGCTGTGTAACTTTTCGTTTCCTAGCCACAGCTCGCGGTCGAATGATCCAAAGCCCTGTTCGTAGTCAGACCAGTAGAGGAAGAAGTCTTGAGACCCGTCCATACGACGCTGAAACACCTTAAAAGAGAAATTGAAAATATAGGATTTCAAAATTGACAGATTGGTGTTAACACACATTCGAGGCCCCGGAAGTGGAAAAAGAAAACTCACAACCGGTTTTAACGTACAGGAGCTCAACACAGTACGTAATATCCTTTTCCGTTTCCAAATAATACCTTAAGAAGTTAGGAAGTTGAATGAGGTCTTAGGTGTCCTATACTCACCGTCCAGCCTTCTCCATTATCCGTCATATTACAATACACGTCAAATGGATCCCTTTCCCAAGTTCTTGGTTTTATTTTGTACACGCCACTTTCAGCAGAGCCTCGACTTCTGTTATATATATCTTGACAATCGGTGGGAGGAGTATCGATGGTGCAGTTGACTCCGTCACCTTTATAGCCTTCGTTGCAATAACATTGTGAGCCGTTGTTCCTCTCTTCACAAAATGCATTAGGACTACATCGGTAAGTATCATCACATATAAACTGACCGTTTATGCAGTAGCATCGTCTTGAACAGTTGGGAGAAATGTAAACTGAGTCGTCCTGGAAATAAATTTTAGTTCATTTAATTTCTAATTTTTAACATGCTTTATGCGAGATCTGTTGGTGATAGTCTACATGTCCTACAACAGATTGAAGACAGTTCTATTTAGCCCTAATGGTAATACGCATGTCATGAATTTATGATACCGTAGCTAACGGTTAAGGTTTGAAACTAAGACTTAAAGACAAAGAACAAATAAATTATTATTAGAGTTCAAACAGAAAATAAGATTGTTTCATCAATAATTAGTAAACGTACTTACACTATTTGTTGGGCACAAAAAGCGATTCATTTCATCTGTAAAAGAGGCAGAATTTTTTTTGAGTGGAGAACTTTACCAATGTAATTCACACGTGAGTCTTAAGAAATACAAGCATGAATGATAAAAAATGTCGCTCAGCCTATTAATTACCTTCTGTTCCTCGGTATTCTCCAACACTAGTCAGCTTGTATTCATTGTATTCATCACTGATACGAAACTTGCTGTAAGTGACATAGAAAGATAAGCCATCAGTAGTTCTGACGTCAATGCGAAGTTCATAGGTATTTTGATTGGTGAGAAATGATAGTTTATCGCTGCCGATCCAGAACTCTTGTGACAGAAAGCCGAATCCAATTTTGTAATCTGACCAATCGCGGTCGAACAGGAGAGAATCATTTTGAAAGCTGTGAATGACCTACAAATATGAAACCAATGCAAGATGGAACGTTAAGTCTCCTAAACTGCAATCAGTCTATCATGCAACGTTATCCATACACAGAATACTAATCAACTTTAGTAATTAAATATATACTATGCTGATAGAATATTTTAACATAAGTTTGGTTACTAAAGAAACTTATTTTGTAAAGGTAGGGCAGTGAAACACTCATCCTACGATAGAATCTTGCTAAGTATCACATGCGCTTGATAAATTAGGCCAAACAAGGAAACATGTTTTCATCTACCGTCCATCCTCCAGAGTCTTCTGTGTTGTCACAGTAAACTTCGAAGGTTTCCGGATATCCATCTGGTTTAATTAGATAAACGCCGCTCGGAGCGCTTGTAGAACATTGACTTCTAGCCTCGAGGCAGTCCCTCGGATATTGCGGTTGTTGATAAAAGAAACATGAAGAACCTTAAAAAGGGAATATTTTTTGAGGTGTTTTCTAGTTGTAAGTTTAAGTTTGGTTTAACGGAGAAACTAATTTACTCCCCTCCAAGTAATAATTTTCGTCTGCATTTATTTCACTTTTCTTCTAAATGTATCCCTGTAAACAAGCATACCACTATCGAATTTTAAAAGACGTATTTTCTTTATGCATGAAGTTTGTTGCAGGAGGTGACCAGCTAAGTGACCAGCTAATATCACAATTACTCATTATGATAGCATAACCAGGTAACTACTGAAAGGTTATAGAATATTTTAATACCATGATAACATACCGACATTTCCCTCGATTGATGCTCTGTTTGGACGGTTGTGCTGAAATCAAAGTTTACAGAGTATTACAATTGCTACATGGACTAGTCTCTTTCCAAAAAGTAACCTTTTGAAAAAATGAAAAATGCTAAGTTTTCAACTTCCTATTTAACCAGTGCTGGTGCACGTTTAATATTGTATACGAACATAAGGCAAATTTTACTGTGTGACTTTTAGATAAGATTACTTCCTCTATAGTAAGAATTGTTGCCTATGATCTCGTTCTTTCTCATCTTCCACGGGGTCAACGAAACAACGGACATCATTGTAATCAAGCAAATAGCTAAGTACAATGCAATAACAAAGTATTAATTAGTTTCTTTGCTTCTAGAAGTGAAATATACGAAACTATAAAGTGTATGAGTTTAATAGTAGTATTTTCATCTATGGTCGAATAACAAGGGAATGGTGTATTGGCAGAGATGTAACATATACAGCTTTAGTGTAGCCTATACTTAGTTGAAATTCTTTTTCATGTTTCGGAAGGACGTGTTATTGGATTAGCTTCGTGCAGCATGGTTTTCTTATCTTATTTGTATCGCCAATTTACCACAATGATAAATTGAGTGCAGTTCACATCTGTGTCAGATTCTGATGAGCTAAAAGTGCAAAAAGGGCATGCTACAGACTAAGTTATCACAAAAAGTGTGCATTACGGTTAACGATTAACGATTAACCATTCAATAATCGAGGAAAACGTGCACCACTGTTTTGCCAACCATTCCTTGAACTTTGCTACTAATTTTCTCCACCATTTACCAATTGTTTGGTAAATGCAAAGGTTTCTTTGCAATTTTTACGTTGTTATCTAATATACTTAAAGTCAAATCTTACACAATGAGACTTGCAGTTATTTCGATACGGTTTTATTACATCACTGTTAACAGTAAACTTATAAATCAACCATTCAACTTTCACGAAGTAATAAAAATCGTGGCAACTAATTAACTTGAAAACTTTCATTTCGCTGATTTAATGAATGTTAATGAAGACATTACATTAAGGGCTAGTAAAGAAAGTTAAAAATAATGAATAACGAATCGGGAAACTGAAGACGAAAAATCTATTCCGTCTTTAAAATATTAGACGTGATATTTTCAGTATTCCTTTTTCTGTATGGAAATAAAGAACTATATTGATGATGAGTAGGTAGAGATTTACTTTTTCGAACTCAACTTTGTGTCTGAAGACACTGGATTGTTGATCTGTAGAGGTAAACTTTAGCTGATGTTGGTCAATAGCTCCAACGATTTATACAGATTTGCAACCTTCAAAAAACACCTTTTTTGAAATAAAAATGGGATTTTACACAAAAGAAAGCACGGCAACTATGAGAATCAAAGGTTGAAGTAAGAACTTCTAAATTAAACCAAGTCTCTTAATTGCACTGGTTACATTTGCATCTAGACCGATGATAAAAACAGTAATGCGACACAAACACATTGGCCAACATAATAGTAAGAAGCTTTGTAGGTTAGATGTATAATAAAATAAATTAAAATTATAAGGCACGAATTACGACCATTTTTTTCTGAAACTTGCAAAAGTGTTTCACATTTCTTTGATTGTGGTTTTTGCTCGATATACATGGATCTATTAGAACTCCGGCCATGCATGTGCAATTTAAAATTCCCAAATTGAGCTACATCAAAACGTGGATAGTCGTTTCCTCTAATTCAATCATTGATCACTTTGAAATCACTACATTAAATTGTTTGTCCATATTTGGCCTCCTATATCTTTCTTGTACCACCTGTATAATTAAGCAAAATAATTTAAATCGTTTGTCAAAGTCTACTACTGTGATGTCGCAGAAGTCTCTAAGGTGAGTGACAGTTAGAATTGATGTTACTGTAACAGATTCTACCGTTGTCAAAGTGCAAATGTCACCTTTGAAGACTCTAATATTGTTGGATAACGGGAGGACGAGCCGAACTTTTCTGTCTTCTTCTATTCATTATTTGAGATATAAAATCTTATTTGGACCTGATCTTTTATATAGTTTTAATTCTTCATTAAAATAACAGTTTTTGTTAACTAATTTACATGTAATTAAGACTTTACATCTTTATAACATTACAAAATTAGGCAAAAGTAAAGGTTTAAGATTGGAAACTGTAATCATATCATAAATTTCTAACATAGGTAGCAAGGAAATTTGTTTCTTTTTTCAATTCAATTCATCTTTTTTCCAGAATAATTTTTCAATACAAATTTATAAACAGGATAAAAAAATATCCAAGAATCAAAACGCCGCTTGTAACAAAAAAGGGCTACAATATAAGTAAAAACATTCTTGAAGAAAGAAAATCTGAATCACGGAGTGATATTTGGATCTCTTAAATTAAAATATGGTTTTTCTTATTTTCAGGAATTTCGAAGGTTTCGGTACAAGTTTGCTTTTGTTAGGTTATTTCCCAATGAAGACAACCATTTATAGAATTAAATGGAGTAAAAATGACTTAATGTTGTTGATCTCATTATCTTATGAATGTTGTTTAATGCATTACTAGATTGTAATCATATTGTAATCACTGCGTTGCAGTTGTGATAATGATATTAATACAATATGTAAAATTACTTCTTTGATTCCGTAATCAGTAATGCATATATGTAAATATTGTGCTGTGTACTAACCTTTTTGTTTGGGTTTTAAGTTTAATGTTTGAGGGTAAGGAAGCCAATTGGCTCATCGACGACCCTATACCAGAGTGAGCGGGGATGAACACCGGCGAGATTCGCCTTCTCTTTTCGACTAGTGCTCAGAGGTTAACGAGGCAGGTGTGTACTAATCGCTCCCAGTCCTGCTCCCGGAACAGCCGTTTAACGCCCCCATCCGACGGACGTGAGTATACCCTCAGTCTTTAGTCACTTTCCCCAAAGGCTAGGAGGGGTGGAGGTTCCTTGCCCTGCATCAATGCTCAAAAGCTCAAAAGCTGAAGCGAGCAAAGCTTACAACTTCCTGAATCGGACAATGTCCTAAAACGGACTATCAGATACACAAGTAAAATTCACCAATTTAAACCCCCTCAGCATCACTGTTAACAGCTTTGCTAATCAAGTTATTTTTTGTCCCCAGAAATTTCCACGTGGTTTTACCGAGATTTGATCCGAGGACCTCTAGTGTGCACTGTTTGTGGGAGACAAATTGAGAAGTATTCACTTATCGTTTTGATTTCAACAATTTTAATACTATCTTCTGTTAAGTTAAGATTTCATTGTAAAATAAACAAAAGGCTGAGATACGTAATGAGTTGAAATGAAAATCATAACAATAACGCACCCATTAGAGAGTACATCGCTTCCACCATCAAAGGTACCTAAAGCATCATCGCGAAGTCTTTTAGGTACGTAATGCTGAGGGCAACTGAGAGGGTGTAGTTTCAAAATTTTGGGATTTTTCTCATCTTTTGTAAAATTTACCGCTTTCCATTCAGATCCTTCAAATATCCAAGAATTAGTGCGGGTAAATCTATTGTAACCTTTTGTATCCAAAAATACTGCAAGTCAACGGGTATGTTTGGAATAAGCAGGATAAGGGAGATTGGTGACGAAAACTAGGAAGCGACTTAAATCTTTACAAGCGATACACTTCAGCACCCGGGAGGTCCAGGGTTCGACCGGGTTAAAAACAGTGAGTCTTTCATACAAAAGCAATCTTCGGCTCTTCAACCTGAGTTGCCTTTTAAGATAAACCAAATTTGATTTAAAATGTTGAGTTGGTTGACCACTTCAAGTGCAGTTGTAAATGTTAAGCCATGAGCTCATGAAACGATCGCCTTTTCAGGCAAGAGATGTAATGAACAATTCCTTGTAACGGCATTTCATGTTTTGCGTATTAATAAGCAAGTGTTTTATTTAATTAAGTTACTTTACGTCTGAAAAAACCTTCCTGTTGTAAAGTGTATCTATAAATGGAAAATATAATTCTTTGCACAACGAGTAAGACCTCTACTAGCAAAATCAAAATCAATTAAATTATGCTGGTCGTCAGCCCAGTGGTTTTTTTTTTTTTTTTTTTTTTTTTTTTTTTTACTTCCTAGTGTTAAGCATTAAGTGAATATGATATTTCTAAGTAGTATTTTTAAATTTTTTGGATGTTTCATCATATGTGCAGAGCTAGTGTTGCGTAATAAATGTAACTACGTATTCGCGAAGAGGGTATGTCGTTTTTAGTCAGTAGATGGAAGCAGTATAAATACAACATTCTCCCTCAAATACTAAAGGTTAAAGAAGAGGGAGAAAGCAGTTTCAAATAATTCTTAATCTCTCTAAATTTCAGTATGAAACTTGTATTCTAGTGCTAAGGTACTTCTTTCATGTATAAGCTTAAAAGTTTTTAAAATAAAATTTGTCTGTATTGATCGCTTAAAAATTTTGAGGTGTTTGAGACTAGTTTTGTTTTCAACTAACTCCAAATTATTGGGAAAGATGATAACTTACCAATTCTTGACTTGCGACACTCCTCAAAGTCCAGCAAAAATATAAAATTAACGCAGAAGATTTAAGTTGATAAAAGTGTGGCATTTTTCTGCCTGTTAAATGCTGCGGTACCTTCTCTCCAAGGCCTTTCAAGGTGAAATGCTTGAAACAACGCGTTGGGGTATGTATTCGAGTTAATCGAAAAGCTTGAAAGCAACTACTGGAAAGGCTAAGTGCCATAATTACTTATATAAGAATGAATCCAATCATGCTTAGCTTGCTGTACACAAATCAATGCCTTTATCCACTGCCTTACCAACACTTAGAGAAGCAACTTTCTTACTCAACACGTTTTATTTAATGTTACCAATTAAAATCTTCTGCTTGTTCTGCTTACGTTGTATGAAACAAAAATTTAAACTTGTTATTAAATACAGTGGCTTATACATACACAATACAACCCCTCCGTCTTCTTAAGTCTTCCGACTTGAGAATAGCCTTGAGGAAGAGGTTATTTGCACCGTTTCTACATCCAGTAATAGTTTGATCAGGTAAAATTTTTGGTTCTGAAAAATATAACATATAAGATCTCTTTCAGACAAGAAAATCAGGGCCAGTACGTATCTACAGTGAATATCTACCTACCATAATTATTGGAAGTTTAGAATTGTAGACGTCACACATATAATATACTATTTGAAGTATTAAATTAAGCCAGCGATCAAGCTCTTTTAATGAGAAATATCTGCAATGTCAATCACTATTTATTTCATCACACTATTCCTGACAAAGGAGTATATAATTTGTAACACATACATGAAATGTCAATGCTAGTAGGCTCCGACCATATTTCTGCCCACATTCAACCCTTGTTAATTCCGGTCGCCATGGTTGCAATGGCGACTAATAAAATATATCACTCCACTAATAATACACAATTCCGTTAAACAATCAGCAACAACCAACCCTACATCCAGGGAATCAAATGACTCATTATATTATACAAATCAACAGAAAAAATACACAAAACGGGAAATGAAGTTTCATCCTCTGATAAGCACATCTGGGTAGCTGCCAATATGGACAACCAACCAGCTTGAACTTGATTATTACATGTGTAAGAGAGATTCATCCATAGGATATCAAAGAGTGGACTGTACGGATCACGAAATGTTAACACGTGTAATGTTAGATCATTGTCTGATCCTGATGGTGGGACGATACTTAGACCCATATAGGTGTGGTCCATTGGTGCTTTCCCTGATATTTGGAAATATTTTGGAAACTGCTAGACCTATACACAGAAATTTGAAGGCCTTTAAGTCAAACGCAAAGATATGAAAAAACCCTGTCCATTTAGTATTCTGAACAAATTATGTTAATAAATGAGCATTTGATCTTCAGATCAGGTAACAACGGTACGACTACATATGGAATTTACTTTTTTTTTTTTTTTTGCTCTTATTTAGGGCAAATATTTCAGTAAAGCCCCAAATCTCCCAACTTTCCTCACTAAAACCCCAATTTTTAGAATTTTCTTTAATAAAATCCCCAAATTTTAAAACTTTCTTCGAAAGAAACCAAAAGTTTTGGCCAGGAAGAGAGCCAAAATCTTTGCTTTTAACAACCTTGTGGGGGCTTCATTTTGCTTTCACTCCCCCGTCAGGAATTTTCCCCCCTGTTGAGCAAAATTCTGGCTCCACCCCTGCATTGCGTAAGTTGCTAATGGTCTTTTCAAGTTTGTGTCCACAAAAAAGCACTCTGACAGTTTGGAGTTACCTATAGCCGTCATAGTCGGCATTCTGGCACTTATGGGGTATTCACACAGTCTCATATGGCAAGGATATTGAGTTCTCTACATATAATGAATTCATGTTCACAGATTTTAATCCCCTGACTTGCTTAATTTACATTTTTGAATGATTCTTGCATCACCAGCATACTGTGGCAGTTTATCATATTGTGTGACTCACAGTAATGTAAGTGTATGACGATAGAGTGAGGATGTTCAGCTAGGGTAAACCATAGTATCCCATCAATGGAAGTACGTCCTAAGGGGAGCAGAACCCCTTCATGGGTAAAGTTTGGTTTTCGCCTCTTGCAGCATGCTGGTGAAGGGACTTTTGGAAGGAAATGTAATTTTTACCTACATTCCTAATGAGTTGCATATGCTCACACGAATAAAAAGTATGCCTATTGCTAAAACCACCCTATTATTTAAAGTTAAATTTGATTTGTTATGTATGGGAATAGTTATACATTATTATCACAAAATTACTCGTTATAGGTACTTTTTACATTCAGTATCCCCTACTTGTACAAAACAAATCTTCTACTGTGGCTTCCAGACTTTACCCTTTGTATCACCCTTTCACTTGCAGATCCCCCCCCCCCCTTCCAACAAAATACTATAAAACCATTAAATATTATCATCGCCTTAAATATCAAACCATGGAGTCTCCATAACCAAACTGAGAGAACCAAAGAAATTCAAATTTTAAAGGCCATTTTACGACAAATAACAAAATGTACAGCCTAAAACACAGTCATGGTTATTCAATGTTTCCAGATTTCACAATGTTCTGGGGCAACATTCGGCTAGATTCCCTTTCGCACCCGGGCACGCCTTCGGTGATCACAAATTAGTTGCCCACGTACCTAAACTTCTCTTATCGAGTATACCCTTGTGTTAGATAAACTGTGTTTAACATGGAACATCATAATACACTCTCTGTGCTTAAAAAGTGTAATATAATGTTGTCATAAATTTCGAAATAAAAATGTATATGGAGGTCGGTTTGGGGGGGGGGACGGAAGGACTTCCCCCACACTTTTTGAGAGGAGAGAACGCTAAGACATTTGTCCACCACTTTTTGTGACCTAACTTAAAAAAGTGAGGTAACCAAAAACTACATATAGGCGATTAGTGGTGAAGACATAAATATGCTCAGAAAGTATTCCACATGGCTTTTTATCAGGTCCGTATGCAGTAAGTTCTGTAACAATCTTTCTATAACTTCAAAAAAATTTCGCGCTCGCTCCCATCTCCAGTTCTATCTAGCAGTAACGCCCTCCATTTCAAACATATTGGATTTATTCAACGTTAAAGGTTCTACAAATATTGTAGTCGTGATTCTAGATTTGATAGTTAGATGAGGCCACGGTCTTTTTCCAGTTGTGGCTCATTGGCTTGTTTCGCCTACTCCATTGCTTATGTTGAGCACCAAGCACAATGGAAGTAGATTCCATTTTAAAGTCCTTGGTTAAAAACACGAAAATGCAACGTTACAAAGTTTTAACCTAGCTCTTTTTCCTATCTATTGGAAGATTGTTTCTTCAACCTCACCATCGTGGCAAACATATAGTATATTGTGAAGGAAAGGGGATTTTTAGTTTTGCTTCGGAGCCTTAATAGGTAAGATGAAGAATGTGCTCCCCGACGAGAGATGCAGTCGCCCCATTAAATTTCCTGGTTGCTTCTAAGTTGGGTTGATTCTTCAATAAAAACCCAACCTTTTTCAATCTTATTCACTATAACCCCAATTTGCTTGGCGTGCTTTACGCGCCTAATACTTTGAGTTCGGCATCATTTTGGCAGTCCCATTACATCTGTCGGGGGCTTAGAGTAGCTGGTCTCCATTTAGGGTGCTTGGTTCACATATCGGCGAATCTAAGCACTACCCCTGGATGAGTCTGAATACAGTTTTCCTTTGGACAATGAAATTTACCCCCAATTTTCAAAGTACCCCCAAATATTGAAACATTCGGCATTATTTTTCATTTGGGTCCCCTCCTCTTGGACTCCTCACCAGGATAGGAGAGAAGTTTTGAGCCATATGTCCCCACTTTCAAAATCACATCGACGCTGCTGACATGTATACTGTGTGAAGCTACATGGATGACCCTTAATAATCTCTCACAGTAGTAAAGTACTTGTCGATACTCATCCATGACTTGACTCAAATTTTGTACCCTGATTGCAAATTCCAGCTCCGTCGCAGAATTCTTTGAGAATAACTACTCGTTTATCGTCACATTTATAGATCATGGTGACGTAATGGAGTGACGTGGTGTCTACATATGCCAAAATGATCAGTACATTAACTACAATATATTGATAGTGATAAAATCATCAAATAGCTATGCTTACTGGAAAGAATCTCTTTAAACTACAAATAATGGCAGTTTGTAATATCTTTAAATCACGATGAAGTAGCATGACGTCAGATTAACAGCAAAACGCACAGAGTACGTCTTTTTGTTAAGTAATATGCTGCTGTGTTAAGTGTCATGCTTGAAGTATCTACTCGCAATAAATTTATTAGAAAACAAACAAATTTTCTTCAGTTTTGCCGCCACATTAAATCTGTTGACGTAGTATAATTTCATATATAAGCCTTACAACGTCATAATTACGTTACAGGTATGTCATAGAACACTTAATCATTTCCTTTGATTCTTTGGTACCATATACCTGTACATTTATAACACATTTTGGGATATAAGAGCAACCGTTTTATGCATGGGGCCTCTATAGTTGTCAATGGCGGCCATTTTGAATTCATACAAATTAACCTACTTTCGGGTGTCAGATCTTGTATGATTTTGGATAAAATATTCGGTGGGGTCATAGTAATAATCCAAAGCCAAAAAACCCTTCTGTTGCAGTTTGTTCTAGGTTCGTCGATAATTACTGGACTGTTTAGTATGTATTCGAGTCCGTTATTGATGGCTCCTCTACAAATTGGAAGTACTTCAAATTACAACGTTTATCCAAAGGTAACGATGCAGAATTCTCCAGCAAGTGAAAACCATGATTAGACTCACTTGTAGTAGCGTCTTATATCGTCAAGTTTAGTAATCTTTTAAATCTCGGGCTGGTTCTTCCATAGAATGACTCTCGAGAATGAAATATCGATGATCTAGTGACTGTAAATCTGTTTGTTCCAGATGTTCTAAAACATGTTTTTCCGGGCCTTTGATTGATCGTGCACTCCCTTTCTAAAACGTGATATTTACATTCGCTTTTGAAAATGCTCCCTCTGTTTATTCTCTATTTTACTTGCTTGTGACCTCCGACCATCTCCTGGAATCGTTTTTGCTAAGATTTTCTACAACTCTTGGTAAAGTAACGGTCTTCTTAGAAACTAGCTTAAGCGAAAAGTTACTCTTTTCGCATGTGATCCATTCTCAGCCGAATACGCTTGGCGGGAGAGTGGAGAGATCAGTCTTCTGAATTGAGTTTATCACTATTCCGGACACTAAAGTCCAGTGTTGCTGACATTACGGAGGAATGTGTTGGCATGATGATGAAAAGAGCTGACCGTTTGATGTGTAGACCACTATTTACAGTTTTGTGTTAAGCGTACCAGATAAAGCGACTTTCAGTGAATGAAATATATGCATTAACAACCCACTCAATAGATATTTTGCTTTTGTTTCAAAAACTACTTAAATATTTGCATGAAACTTTGAGTAAATCTCTTTGACAATATAGATCCGAAATGAACAACATATCCTTCTTGACTTTTTTTGATTCATTCAGAGAAATCCCTATCCCAGATACTAATATATTATGGAACAAATATTTCAAAACTTAAGACTTACAATTAATTTGTTGTGCTATGTGCAAAATTTAATTATTTCATCATGGTAGTTATCTTCTAGAAGTTACAACACGAGCGTCTAGTGGAAGTGGTCTTGTAACGTCTAGTTTAACCCATCCAGAGAAGTCCTGTTGAATTAAACTGATGTTAGTTGTTTTGCATAATTAAGCTACAGTGCATTTTGTCAAATTTATTCCCAACTTTTTTAATAGAAAGTTTTAATCAAGATTTTTTCTCTTTACTTGAATTGTAACTAACATATTTTTGCTTTTAACATTCTTTGTTACCTGCTAATAAATCTTTCAATGAGCTTAATTATATGTCTGTACACAATGCTGGACTAAATATAGTTATAAGAAATTATGTACCCTGAATGTTTTTGGCTATTTTCAAATGCATTTTGAAGTACACCGTAAACATCTATATTCCCCTCCTACAGACCACAATGGGGTATGAACTTTCAATGGTGTACAGATCATTTAAAAGACATTTTCCAATTGATGTATACCAGTTGACTTTTCCATCTGGACCTGCCTAGTCACCAGAACTGTCCCATTCAACTACTCCACTTGGGTCCACTTGAACTTAGGTAAACTGCACCCATTCAACTGGACTGTTCACCTGCGCATTCTCTATTTCCAAAACAGTCCAGTTTAAACAGTCCACTTCAACTGGACCCAACTAGAACATTCAGATAAGGGAGAAATGTGAAATTTTATAAACGTACTGAACGTAAAAGATGTTCACTCCTTACAAATGTTATTCCACTTTGGATGTCAGAGATTTCCGGAAAAGGGCGACAATCGTCCCGAGAAATGCGAAAATGCATTTTCATTAACCAACCACCAAAACTTACCCAAAAATTTTATTTTGCAAAAATTACTGTGTCATACGTCGTTTAATATACCCATTAAAAAGTCTGAATGCCCACCTTTAATAGTGAAACTAGACTTTAAGGGTGTTTTACCCTGTCGTAATATTAGGAAAAAACGAGGTGTTTTTTTTTCGTAGACGTTGTCCAACAAGCCATTCAAGACGGTTATTTAGGTGCCCACTATGTGTAGCATACGTACGTTACTGCTATCACCAATGCCTTAGGACTTCTTGCTGTCTTAATTGAAAAAGCACACAGCCTCATGTGTTACCTTTTGCATTTCTGTCAGGGGAAATAAAGAGATAAGAGCTGATCGTTTTATGTGTAAAATTAACCCCTAATTGCAGTTCTGTGTTAGGCCAACCAGATAGTATGACGTTCCATAAGGATCGGGGCGTTAAAAACAAAGCATTAACAAAAAGACGCATAGACAATATAGACGCTATTGTTCCAAAAATATTTACACATTTGCATTAAACTTTAAATAACCCTCGGTGACAATTAGAATCCCAAATGATCGACATATCCTTCTTGCCTTTTTTTTTTTTTTGATTCATTTGAAGAATTCCCCATTCCAAACACTTATAAAGTATGGAAGACTTGTCAAAAGCTAAGGATGAAAATAAATTTGTTGTACTATGTGCAAAATTTAAGTTTTCCGGCATGGTAGTTATCTTCTAGAAGTTACAACAAGAAAGCCATAGCAGGATTTGGTAACACTCACTAAATGATTGATAGGACATTGGCAAACGATCTACGTCAAAATGAAATTATTGAATGCAGGAAGCAATACATTGACAAATAAGCACAATAGCTACATAGAAACGTTAATATCGTAACATCCTTTAATAGCTTCCCTTTACACGCACCTCAGTAGAATAATGGTCTATCGTTTGAGTGAGATACAAATAAATTGCGTCGTCTAAAATTTTCCTGTAAAATACTCCAATAAAAATATGAAAGTATTGCTTCCTGTATTTATTATATAAAAATGAAACTATGGCTTCAAGGGATGATGTTTTGGAAGAAGGCACAACATATTTAAATAATGTTGGCAAGGTCGGACGATAATCAATAGCTTGTGTAATAGTTCCGTTCTTGTTTTGTTTCAAACCTTACACAGGGTAAGGAAACTAATAAAAAAAGTGGAGTAATGCCGCCCTTACTGTGAATGGTGTAATCCTTTAAAAAGTGATCCAATCGGAAAGATTAGGTGTGCACAGCTTCCTGACTTAATCTTAAAGTCAGTTCAGTCATGGAGGTTTTACCAATCACAACTCTGCGATTCATGTAAGGAAAGATAACAAGGAGTCCCAAAGTGACACTCTCTCCTACGACTATCAAATTAGTACAAAGGAACTCGCAAGTAATAATCTAATAAAATTTGCTTCAGTTCAACTATTACAATTTAAGTAAGTGTAATTTGAGGTTGTTTTTTATTTCAACACATTTATTTCTTTGCATCTATCAAGCTTACAGACACTATATTATGTATCAGAAAAACATTTCAAAAATTTACGAATGTAGGTTGTTGATTTTTTGCACTTTTTATTTGCAAGTGTTTTATTGCATAGGGTAAAGCCCGGCTACACCACCACAACTACCCATGACCAAAAAATCGAGCCTCGTCCTTCGCAGATAGTTTTGAATAATAACCGTACACATTATGGGCACGTTTGCTAAAAACCAATAACATACATCCAATGTATTTCATTTTGCATAGTGAGTTGGCTTTATTTCAATTCGTTTGCTGCAACATCACCATAAGAAATGGAAAACATATCCCTGCAATCCCTTTATTAATCGTCTACCCTGCCCGCCCGCAAAAACTCTAAAGAGTAAGGACATACTTCTTTTGTCCTTTTGAATAGTGCTTTGCAAGCATCTCGGAGGGAAGGCAAAAGAGGACTATACCTTCGACCATCCTATGTCCTAATGATAGTAATTATGGTAATAATTGTAAACTTAAGTTAAATTTTCAAATGTTTTCATTCTGTTTTCTACAGTTCTTGCTGAAAATGTTCCTTTTTTAAGTTTGAATACTTTCGACAAGTAAAAAAGAGATACTAACGGTTGATTTGCAAGTGACTATTTATACCAACTTCAGATTCTTGTACTATACAACGCATGAGGAGCACGCAAAGGATTTCATTTACTTTCAAGATGTAAAAACGTGTTCAGTTAGACTTGCTTCTTCGAAGGTTGGTAAGGTAGTGGATAAAGGTATTGTTTAGTGTATAGCAAGCTAAGCAAGATTGGAGTCATTCTTCCAAAAGTAATTATGGAACTTAACCTATCCAGTAGTAGCCTTTATGTTTTGGATTAAGTCGGATACATTACACAACGCCGTGTTTCATGCATTCCATCTTGAGAGGCCGTGGAGAGAGGTACTGCAGCATTCAACAGGCAGGACAATGTCACACTTTTATCACCTTAGTGTTTTTGCGTTAATGTTATATTTTTGCTGGACTTTGAGGAGTGTCGCAAGTCAAGAACTGGTAAGTTAGCATCTTTTTTCTTAACTTGAAGTTAGTTGAAAATAGAACGGATAGCAAAACTATTTTGAAACTAATCGATAGATTTAAGCATTAAACACAAATAGCTTTTGTTTTAAAAACTTGGAGATAAATCAAAGACTTGACGGACGTGTCTCAGCATTGTAATGCAAGTGTTCATACAGAAAATTAATGAGCATAAGACGTGCCTGAAATTGCTTTCACCTATTTAAACACCCAAAGCATTTGGGGGGAAAGTTTTTATAATACTTGCATCTACTGAAGAGAAAACGGTATGCGCACTACAGGAATACGTTATTAGGTTTTATTACCCAAGACTAGCTCTGAAAGTAACATAAAATATCCTAGAAAACTTACAAATACTACAGAGAGATATAATATTCACTAAAATACTTAGTAGTAGAAAGTAGTTAATTTTCAAAAGTAAAATAAAACACAATGTCAACTTTTTCATTTATGATATTGGAGAATTTTACCTTAGCATTCCGATTTCTTGCTACGCTACTACTTAATGCTTAACTATAAAGGTTGACACTTGGTTCAAACAGATATGCTAAATGGATTTTAAAAATCCTTAACGGCTTTTTCTTTTAATTTGAAGATAAAAGAAAGGCTGAAAGGACGTACCTCAGCATTGTCAGTGCAAGTGTTCATACTGTAATTTAAAGAGCTTAAGACTTATTGGAAACTTTTCCCCTCTTTAGCCACTCAGAGCATTTGAGGCAAAATATCGTCTTCATAATACTTGCATGCACTGAATAGAAAAAGGCATGCGCTCCACACGAACTCGTTATTAAACTTTTTTACCCTAGAATAACTCAAAACGTAAAATAAAACATCAAAGAAAACTTACAAATACTAAATACAGATACTTGATGCAGATACTAGCGAGAATTGTGTTTCTCAGTGCAAAATGAAACGCAATTTAAACTGTAATCTCTTTATTTAGGATGTTAAAGAAAATTTATATTTATTTAGCATTCCGATTTCTTGCTACTACTTAATACGTTACTGAAAAATTTACACTTGGTTCGAACAGATGGATGTAAAGTGGATGGTAAAAATCGTTAAAGGCTTTTTCACTCTATCATTTGGGTAACTCTTTGTATGAGCAGTACTGAAAATGGTCTTTTCAGTTTGCTCCTAACAACCACAATTTTCCACATTTAAATGAATAGCCAAAATAAGTGTATTATAAATAACTGCACCATTGGCGTTACTTTCAAAAACGAGTAGAACAGCACATCGAAAATCATACTGCTATCTGTTTACAAGAAGAGTGAAGCACAAACGACCAATATGTACCATCATATAATAATGGCTGTAACGACGACAATTTAAATCAAATGTGACCTTTTTCTAAACTGCCAGCTCAGATCGAAAAATTGAAAATTGCCTGTGAATGAAAGACCCACTTCATTCGACCTGTTGATTCTGCCTTGCAACTCAGTACAGGATTTTGATAAATGGTTAGAGCAACTTGTTCAAACACAAACTAAAATTCCAAGTAACAAATCTTAGGTGTTCCAGTTAATTTTGTCAAATAACCTGACTGTGGCATCGAATTGAAAATAAACCCAAATTGCAACGACTTTGAAACATGACTTAGGAGCGAACTGTGCTAACTCAAAGCTTTCACTTGTATAAAGATTTTAGGCACAAAAACCTCACCAAAGATTTCTGTTTTCAATAATAACTTGCCGTCGACTTAAACCTGCCAACTAAACAGAGCTTGGTAGAGTCTCTTTGTGGATGTAACTTCTAAAATAAAATTACTTGCATCTGTGTTGGTAAGGTTTTAATGTCATGATTAAAATCTTCCATCTTTAACCCTTACTTTGGCCTAATTTTGTAATATTACAATTACGTTAGTGCTTAAGCACATGTACACTGTTTAACCAAAACTGTTACATTGAAGATGACTTAAAAATATGTAAAAGATCAGGTCAAATCTTACCATACAAGATAGTTAGATCTCACATACTTTGTAGAAGAAGACAGAAAAGTTTGGTTTTTTCCCCTTGATCCAGCAGTATTATTTAAACGATTGGAGTGCTCAACGGTGACATATTTACTTTGAAAACGGTAACATCTGTGATAGTAAGTTCAAATTGAACTGTGACTCACCTAAGAAAGTTCTGTGACACGAAACAAGTAGATTTTGACAAACGGTTCAGTCTATTTTGCTAAAGCACATTACTGTTACTAGAAAAATACAAGAGACAAAATATGGGCAAACCATTTTATGTAGTGATTCCAAAATGGCCAATGATTGAATTGGAGGAAACAAGGACATTCTACGCTCTAAGATTTAATAGCGCTGAATTTGGGAACTTGAAATTGTCCATGTATATCGGCAAATAGCACAATCAAAAAATCGCAAACACTGTGCTAGTTCAAGAAAAATCATTCGTTATTCGTGCTTTGCAATTCCTGTTTATTTAATATCTGTATACATATATATATACATATATATAACTTACAAAAATTCTTCCTATTATGTTCACCAAAGCGTTTTTGTCGCATTACAGCTGATTTTATAATAAGTCTACAATCTTGGACAAAACTCGTTGGGACACCCCGCCCCCTTCACAATGTTGACCACAGTTATCCTGCCCAAGGCATACAGTGACTCTTTCTGTGCAACATTGGAAGGGGGA
>WURT03530887.1:0-11854 GCA_009936505.3 Holothuria glaberrima | reverse complement strand
CATGTTATTTTAGTTGTAGTAGATGTGAAATTAGATGTAGTACATTTGTATTTAGTAGTACTACATGTTATTTTAGTAGTGGTAGATGTGAAATTAGATGTAGTACATTTGTATTTAGTAGTACTACGTGTTATTTTAGAAGTGGTAGATGTGAAACTAGATTTAGTACATTTCCATTTAGTAGTACCACATGTAGAAGTAGGTGTGTAATTAGATTTAGTACTGTAAATTTGCATTTAGTAGTAGTAGTACTACGTGTAATTTTAATAGTACTACTTGTGAAATTAGATGTAGTACATGTTGAGTTTGCCCTTTTTGGATTCCATATCTCAAGCATGGTTTGTAAGGTGTGAAAGTGATTTTTTTGGCCATGTAGCATTTAAATGGGATTGAGAGGGATTTAAAGATCAGCTGGCAAGTGGTTGGGCCAAATTTTGGTTTCTGGAAGGGAAACCCTATAATGTCAACAGAAATCACTACTGCAAAATCTTGCTTCATTTGAAAAAGTTTTCCATAAAGAAATTTTCTGTTACATAAACCCATATTTTATTTTGAGAGTGTCTCATACCTGTAGTAGGTGGGGCTGATGTAACAATACTCTTTTCACACCAGTTATAACAATATACAATATTTCAGGCCTTCATGGCCAGTTGCTTTACAACTCTACACAACCACAAATGTAGGAGAAGACTGTGGCTCATAAACTAAAATTTTGTGTTGGGGTCTATCCAACTCAACAATTTAGGTCAAATTTTGTTTCTTTTGAAAGGCAAGTTTTGATGGGGAACCCTACATTACTCTTAGATGAAATCTTACTTTGACCTGGCCAGGGATGAATCCTGACCTCCCAGGTGATAACTTTAGCTTCATCACTTTAATACCACCACTGCCTTTTTCCACTCAGCCAGAGCACCGGTGTTCTGATGTTCTGTGCACAAATAGTTCAGTTCAGATTAGGAAGGATATCCTGGGCTTGCCACAGATCCTGTGAAACAGATCATATATACACATTTGGTGATTCTTTTTTCAGACTTGTGTTCAGAGCATACCAACAAAACTTGAACTTATTGCTCCATATCCTGCTCCAGGGACTACCATCTACTGTCTGTGATTTGAATTTCCAGCTATAAATTAAGCCGAAGTATTAATATTGTACACCAGAAAATGAAGTGTTCATTAAAATAAAATCAATCAGTCTCAAGAAGGCATGTGGAAAAGACCCAACCCTTAAAATCATTCCAGATACCAACAGCTGAAGGATATAAACTTCTGTAACATGTTTGATGCCATGAAAAAGTAGAAGTTACATATGAAAGGTCTGCGGACATGTAACCAAAAAAGCTGTTTTATGCACAAATGATCTATAAGAATCGTCCAAAACCAAATTTATTTTTGATATAATACAGAGAAACTGATTCTAAACATTTTGGTGAAATTTTCAATCAATTCCCATGTTCAGTCTTCAAGATATTAGCAACTGAAGTTATCACATTTTCTACCAGAAGTCAACCTGTAGCATACAGGTATGATTCAACCTGCAGCAAACAGGTGTGATGTTATGGCTTCACAATGAGGACCAATGTTTTGTACTTCTTTATTTTTTATCCTATTGTTTTGACGTTAGATTGATTAGGGTTACTATCTTGCTCCTAATATGGTTTAAAAATTCTGCTGCTCTGGATGCATTGATGGTATGAATATTTTAGAGTTTTGCTGTATAAAATTGGCAGTAAATTTTAAAGAAAAACAAAACATTGTCCTTCAATGTGAAGCCATGACATCACATCTGCCTCCTTCAAGTTCACTTTTGGTAGAAAATGTGTCAACTTCAATTGCTAATATCTCAAGAACCAAACATGGGAAATGGATGAAAATTTCACAGAATGCTTAGAATATGTTCCTCTTCAACATATCAAACTAAATATGGGTCTGGCTATTCTTTTAAGATCTGATGAAAAAGTATTTTTAATGATTTTCAAGATAAATCTCTCTGAAGTTTGACAATTTCTGAGATTTCTCATTTGCTACAGCAAAACTTGTGGTGTTGAGTGTTGCACAAGGTCTGCATTTCTTTTGGTAATCCTTTACAAATTATCTTTTAATTACTTACCAAATACTTTCTACTTTGGTGTCTAATGTGAATATTTTGAAAGTAGTTTGTAGCTACATCCAGAAAACACTCAGGGCATGTCAACATTTACTGTCCTTGAAATGTAAGTTAAACAATAACATTTGACAGATCTCATGAGTAGGCCTACCTCTTTCTATGGTCACAAATTTGCATATGTAGCTCTTGTTTATTCATGATGTAAGTGCAAAAACAGTAATTACCTTGTGAAATGTTCAATATTTGATGGATTTTGATGGGAATTCCAACCATTTTTAACAGTTTGAATGCTTTTTATATCAAATAGGCAGGCACCATATTTACACTTTAAGGTAGTCAGGTGGCAGTTGCCTTCATAAAATAGTGGGAGAATATAAATGGCCAAATTTAAGGTTCACTAGACAGCAGACTCACTAAAAGAAAAACACCCATGGTTGCAGCTAGGGTTAGACGTAAGGTTAAATATTGAATTAGGGTTAGCATTAATAGGATAAGACTACGATTAGTCTGGGTTTATGATTAAGGTTTGTGTTGGGCTTTAGGATTATGGCCACGATTCAGGTTAGACTTTAATAGGATCTTCTGGCGAGTGAACCTAGTGGACCTTTCTCTTACTAATAATGACCAAACTTATTTTGCAGAATTGCAAACCACAATATTAAATTCTCTTCACGTAATGCATGATCTATTGTCTTTATAAGTATGAAGACAACACATAATTTTTGAGAAATTATTCATTTTTCTTCATCATTCTCATTCATACTACAAAATGTACCTTGGGAAGGAGAGGACGTTGAAGGGTGAGGGGGGCAAGGGTGAAATTAAGGTTCGCTGAACCAGGAGCCACTTTCAGTCAAAAAGTGTCCTGGTGTGACGGTTTTTGGCGCAACCAGGAGACACTGTGTTTACCAGGAGACAGTTACCAATTTCAATGTTTGCATGTCATTTTTGAACTGCACATATACAGGTACTCTATGGTCTATTGTGTCACACAGATGTACTGTACCTTTGGTATCTTAAAGATTCGGTTGGCCATCCCAAATTTTGGCAGTCTCCACAGATGTTCATTGGTCTTTATATTCTCTGAGTCTGCAAAGATCCAAAGTGATAAAGCTCTTAAGAACGAAAAGCTTGCTTGTACCGTAATGATGCACTGTAATCAAGAAAAATGGAGAGTGACAATGGAAGGACTGATGCCCTTGTCATGTAAGGTCCAGAGATCCCAATAAAACAATGTGACTACATAGCACTATAAGCATGGTGTGGTAACTATTCCAGCTCTGAAAACTTGGATGGGAACAGAGGGGCTGGGTGTGTCTGGCATACTTGTAGATTTCTCTCTAAGCAACTTCAACAGGGACCAGAGAGGGAGGTATTGAGGAGGAAATTTGTAAATCTTATCCACTACCCCGTGGCTATGCTCTCAAGTTTGAGAGAAGTATAAGGTTTCAGCAACTCCACTAGGTTTTAAATCAACTTGGAGACTAGAGTCATGACATGATTTTGTGCTGTAGCTTCTCGTAACTGTGATTTATGGCCCTGGGAAGATTTGTAAACATTCTTTTTCAAGTTTTGACATGCTGCAGAGCAATATCAATAAAATAAGATGGGGAATGCTTAAGAGCATGTAAGAAAACCAAAACAAAAAAAATTTTGTAAGCACTTGAGAACAAAAAATTATTAGAAATATGTTAACCTCTGTACAGTTCTTCAAGTAGGGAGTGTTTCGCAGTCTTGCAGATACATGTGTAAAGGTAGGTTCTCAGTGTACTTATATGTGCTACACGTTTAATAGTCAATGGCAAAAGTACCAAGACATGCTGAAGAAAATTACTCGGGTTGAAATTTCTTCCGTTATGGAGTCGAGTTAGAAACTTTGTGTATATAATATTTGCTAATGCCAAGAACTATCACTCTAGAATATCATTGGTTTATTTTATCTTTTCCACCAATCTTAAACTGATACGGGGAATGGTTTGATTGTGATTCTGAGAGTTCAACAAAGCCATATTGTGTACACCATACAGAAAGTGGAATGTTTCACCCAATCACAGTTGGTGTTACTTCATTCAGGGTTTCCGTCAAGGGGGGAAAGGGGGGATATGTCCCCTCCCCCTTTCCAGAAGGAGTGTAAAATCCCCCCCCCTTTCATTTCCATAAAAAAAAAAAATTGTCAATATCTTGGTTTCTTACTAAAGAAGAGGACACTTTTGTAGCAATGTTTGACTTACATAAATAAATCGCCTTTAAAACCCTTTAAATTGCACCTTATAGGAGCCTTGAAGCAAGCTTCTGTCCCCCTGAACCCACTTGTAACTTTGGCCAAGGGCAGCATCAATTTAGACTTGGGGTTTAGCAGTAATAAATCCCCCCCCCCTTTTTTTGAGTTTAACTGGCAGAATCCCTGTCATTGCATTGACTGGGAAATCTTAATGTCAAGGATGAGTATTTCGTAATGAAATTTACAACATTTTACTTATGGTATTTTATTTTTTCCTTAAGCTACTCACAAACTTTCATAGTCATATCTTTATGTAGATTACCATGAATTGTACAATTAAGCCTTCAAGTTACTTTGTCTACATGAAGTTGGTTACTATTGAAAAAATTTGCAATGGAAACCACCAATCTTGGATTCATGTCCATACCTGGGGACTTCAAGGATGACAACACTACTTTCGGTAAAAAGTGTCGCCTGGTAACAGTCTTTTTGGGTAACTGGCGCTGTTTGGAAAGAAACGAGTGCCAAATAGCGCCTGCTGCCCGTTCAATTTTAACAGGGGGGGGGCGTGATTTAAAGACCTATGCCCATTTTTTCAGAGTGTAATAAATGATTATTTTTGGCCACAAAATCATTTTCCAAACTATTAAAAGCATGCTTCAAGATGGAGGGGAGGGAGAATGAGGTCCAGAAAAAGAAACCTTTCTGAACTCTTACAAAGAAATCATACGAACAACCCATACAGTACACATGCCGTACCGCAGTTGTGATGACAACTCTATCTTACTGCCATTCTGGTGCAATTCTACTGTATAGCTACAGTGCCTCCACCTGTATCAGCAGCAGATTCAGTGATTCTCCAGCCATTTTCTGTCCAAGTAATTGGTTTTTGACCACACATCCATGAAGACAGCACACAACCCTGCAGGCCTTCGATACGCACCTTGCTCTGCATAAAAATTCTCTCGCCACACTGGACGCTGATCAGCAATGAGTTGGGACGACACTGTCACCTATAAGTAAAAGACAAACTTTTTTTTTTTTTGGTGGAAAGCACATGTATGAGCAGCTACTGTATCCCTGCCAGCCGTGCAAGAGTACTGACAACAAAATAAAATTTTACTTTGCTGCTTTTTCCTGAGAACTACCTTCATCAACCGTTGCACATCTACAATGAGCTGAAGTTCCTTGAAAAATTGTTGAATGACTGGAAAAAATTTTTTGCCATACCTGGGTATAAAAAATTTTAATATGCATGACATGAATCTTCTTTTAGCCCAAAGTAAGCAAGGGGCTGCCCACAGTTTTATCTCGTGTCAATAAAAGGTAATGAATCTCAACTCTGTCAGCCTCCTATGCATTCAAGTGAGTAATGACTTGGTGCTTGCCATCTACAGTAGCTGGAGTAAACTGAACCTTTTCGTCATCCTTGGCATAGACCATTGTTGAAATCACCCATGCATGTTAAGCAGTGTAAATGCTGCTTGCTCCTTTGCTTGACTGGCCAGAACAAGAGCAGTATGGAAACCACAAAACACCAAAGCAAACAAGCAGACTGATCTCCTTTTCCTGTGTTGTGCCTATCAATTCGGGATTTTAGCTGTATGTGCTGTATTAGAGGATTCACAGCATGTGGTTTACTCAAAATATTCATAACAGAACACAACACGGTCAATACAATTGATTCACAGACAAAAACAATGCACAGTATCATATTTAAAGGGAAAATGCAGTCAGCCCAAGCAGAGTTAGTATGCCTGGTCACTCTAGTTCAGGACCAGCCCATTTTGATCACCGGACAATATTTTGGTAAGTGAATTGTGAAATTCAGGGAGAATTTCTCCTTGTTGTACCTACTGTTTGTAACAGTTATGCTCAAAACGTCTTCAGAGGTGCTTGTAATGCAATATAGTAGTTTGCTGATTTTTAAAAGCCGATTTTAGGGCAACTGCCTTTACGTATTGTGACAGTGTATTTCCAATAAATAATGTACCATATGGTACTGTAATAGTACAAAATTGTTCAACATGAAGAATGAAACTCTACATGTGCTTTTTCCTAAAATTTCCTGTCAAGGCCAAGGATGCTTGGCTGTATACATCTCCAGTGCACAGTCTATGTGAGGGCCTCCCCTTAGTGACATATCTTTTAGGTAATTGTCATTGATTTCTGTTGGGCATCGTAAAAGGGATGATCATTCCAGAGTCCAATGCAGCCCCTAGCATGGACCCATTGTTTCTACCCACAACCCCGCTCCTTACATCATTAAATTGTAAGTCCAAGGCTAACAAACGAAGGGCTTCAGAAGCAGGCCTATCAATACTACATATAATCTTTTCATTTCTTGAGTGTGTTCTAAGTTTTGTGCCCTGGGACCGACACAACACCCTGGGCTGTTGGGCTCAAAAAATCCATAAGTCTGCTTGCCCAGGGCTAGCTCAAACCACACACAGGCTAGCTATTTGAAGTTGACCATGAAAAGCCCCACGGGCTAGTGAAATACTGTAAGTTTGGCAAGTGTCCCATGGGCTAGTAGAAAAGATTAAGATATTTCGAGGCCTGCTAGGCTGGCCTGCAGTAGCTTTAGGCTTACATTTCAGTTCAGTTAGTTCCAATCAGAAAACACTATACTTGGACAAATATATCAAATATACCACATTGTACATGTAATTGATACTGTTTTGGTCACATTTGTGATCAGGCATGCATGCAACCATTTCACTTGTTCCACTTGCAAACATCACGGAGTGACATTTTGCACTTTTGGTCACACAAAATTATTTCAGCGAATCATTTTTTGTTATCACAATTGCCCAAAAAATTTGCTGTTAAGTTACATGATATTGTTCACACACCTCCTTGCACCCCCTCCTTGCCAGACACCTGCACGGTGTCTTCACCACACTGTCAAGTAAAATTTCGAACAGCAAAATTTCATTACCAAATGTCACTCATGGGTGCACAGTAGGGAGGCAACACTGTCTTGCCTGTAATCATCTGTGAGTGGGCCTATAGCCTAGCCTACTGCAAGTTACCTTCTAAGGCTACAATCCCTACCGAATCACCAAAAAAGTTGTGCCCTAGACTTCTATAATTCCACCTCCAACAGACATTTTTTAGTCAACAAAGAACAGGGAGTGGGTGCTTGTTCATGAACCCTATGCCAAATAAAAAATCATGAAGCATCATAGGAAGGAAAGTTCTGTTCCAGGCTGTGATGATTAGCAGTCTCCATGGGTGACAATTTACTTCAGTCATCTGTTCATGGAATAATCTCTACCAGAATGCAGTTTTTAAGCACCTTCCTCTCACTGGGCATAGGCTAGTCCAGAGCCAGGTCTTTTTACTTTTGTCAGGAAGTGCTGGCCTATTTCAAGTGCTCCTGTGATTTCCACCTTTGGTTTTGCTGGGCGACCAATTTTTTTAAGGCCTAACTTTAAATAGCCTAGTAGCCAGGGGCCCACTGTTCATTTTCTTCCTGTGTAGTAGGCTGTATTACTTGCACTACAACTGTACAAGGGCCAAATAGCTTGGGTCTAACGAGTTAAGTTATGCCTACTAACTTTAGTAATTTATTTCAACACTGAAGGGTAAACTTGATTATCAGAATGCTAATTTCACCCAACATGGCAAGAAATGGCACCTTACAAAATTGAACACTTCTAATTTCCTGATCAATGGGCCCTTCATTGCATTTTCAGCAAAACGTTTATAGCAGGTTCGCACCTCGTCTCAGCAAAGATGCTTATCAGGCTTGGGTACACAAGCTCCACAGCCATGCAAGAACACTGTTTACATTTGTTTGAGCAACTGATGAACGTTAGTGGATTATCACCACGGCAGTTTCTGCGTAAATATGTTTCTGTCAATTTCTGTCAAAATATGTAAGGGGCTATTCTGGGGAAAGATAAATTGCTTTAAGAGATAAGATCAGCAGGCAGGAAGCGAGAGTAACTGCATGATTAGAGGCCTCTGGGAATAAACGTTACACGCATGGCTCCACAATTTCTGTCAAAATCTGTAAGGGGCTGTTCTTGACATGGAGGCCCTATGAAAATACTGAAACAATAAAACATAAAATGGAATGAAAAAAATCAAAGCAAACCAACAAGATAAAAAATATAAAAATTATCAAAAGTCGATTATAGGGCAATTCTCGTCATACCAGACAGTTTCAATTCTCCCAACCAATCAACTTGTAGCTCCTCCCAGAACCTGTGCAAATCTCCTGGTGAGCATAAATGGCTATAATATGTACTGTAATCCATGCACTCTGTCTGCATTGTGTGGAATGTGAGCTCTCTGCATCTTTTGAATTTTCAAACTTTCATGTCAATCAAAGAAATGAAATGAAATGAAAGAGTAGTAACACAACATATATACACATGAAAATGGAAACAAGCAGTAAAGTGAAGGTAAAAGCCAACGGTAAATCAGTAAGACAACTACCTGAGTTTGATAAAAAGCAATACAATGATATAATAAAACATAAAAAATAGGTCATAATAAGCATTAAAGTGGGTATGACATGGCCAAATTAACTTTTGTGTATTGCAAGATTGGATACAGTATTGTAAAAATATCATTTCACACACAGTTAAAACTGGTGAAATTTGGCATAAACACAATTTGAGGGAAAGGTCCAAAAATCCCGTTTCGAAAAATGCAACAACTGGTCACATGATCATATGACATCACTGGCAGCAGAAATGAATCTGTCAAAAATCAAAACAATATAACACCAGCAGATGCTAAGTACCAAGTCCTGCAGTCCTAGTGTTTGTACAGGCCAGACTGCCTGTACTTTCTCTAACATTGTGGAGTTTTGTCTGCGTATGTGTATATAGAACCACAGGCAGTTTAGTTTAGCGTTATTCAGTGCGTACAAAATACCTAAACTTGTAAACTTGTACATATGAATGCACATCACGTTATACAACTGCCTGTGCATAGAAATGCTACTACTTAGCCACAATGTATGTATGCTGTATCGCATCTCATAATCCTACAGAAGTAAATTCTGTACATTTAGCGTTTCACAGTTTTGCTTAGCCTAGATTTTGTTGTTCAAGGAAACACAGGAAGGTAGGTGCCTACACCTATTAAAGTGACAAATGTCTATAATGGACGACAAAAGCCTCCATTCGTAGGCCTAATCGTCAAACAAGGCATCGTATTCGTAGTGTAGCCTGTTGCTAAAGCACCATAACGTTTCGTTACCATAGCATTAATCAACACTGTGTACTAAGTAATGTCTGAAACATACATTAGTAAGGGTTACACAGTCTTTGTGTAAGCGAGTCAGCAAAGTAGGCAACTAAGTATCTCTTACCTTCGCTTTGCAGCTCTGAAAGTAGAAAATGAATCTCAGATATAGGCGACAAGACTCCATTTTGTAGTGCCAACTTTTCCATAATCGCGAACTAAAGGTAAAATAGTGTTGCTTCAATGACAAAAGTAGTGCTGTCCCATAACTCTTCAGGAAATGCGAGGGAGAATATACCTCATCTTTAGTTACCAGTAGTACTAAAATGTCGCCATTTTGTGCCCACTTGATGCATAATATAGGTCTAGCCCACAGCTCTATGACTGAATGTCGGAGACTAAACCATTCTCTTGCTTTCAAATTGGTCAAAATTTCATCGGTTAAATTTTATAAAAAGAATAATAAAAAAAACAAATGTGATAAATCATCACATTAGTGCAAAGTATTAACTTTTGGATAAATATTTATTATTCTTTGAATTGTCAAATTTAATGAGATAGTAGATAGCCTGTATTTTGGGATGATTATGTCTTTCTGTAGCCAGGGGAACGCAGGCTGTACTTTCTATAAGTGCACTGGTTCTGGGCATTGTGCAACAATGGGTGAGCTAGCTAGTGGCGTTGCTAAGCCTGCCTCCAATGACATCATTTCCGTAAGACGTGCTAATCATAATTTTTTGGGCTTATGGGTGTCAGGTGGGCTGCACGTGGCCTGTATTTGAGAATTCATATGGCCATATCTGTGAGGCTTTTTTCGTCTGGAAAACACTCCTAAACACTCCTATAGTTACAAGCTGTATCAAAAGATTACTTATTGAAAATTTAACTTTGGCCGTGTCATACCCTCTATAAGGTTAGGTAAGATTGTCGTAAAAGATGTTTAAGAGAAGTTCATAATGAGTTCTCATTTTTACACTGAAAAGCTTAATTCAGGGTTCCCAGTATTCCAAGAAAATAAAATTCCATGATATTTCCATGATTTTTCCATGATGAAATTTCAAAATTCCAGGATGAAAACATTTACTTTTCCAGTCCAGACAAAAGAACAGAAATTACAGTACTGAACTAGATTAACTGAAAGTAGTGCTTTTTACACCAGTTTACAGCAGTGTTTACACTTAGTTTAATGTGAATATGTAAAAGTGAACAAAGGCATAAAATGGCCTCCTTTCCAGCCCCTTACAGCCATCCCTTCCTCACCTTAGGGAGCCACAGATTGACTGGAACTCCATTCATATGAAGTTCCATTCAGTCTGGGATTTTCAGAGTGAGCCCAAATCGCAGCCTGTCAGCAAATTGTGGTTGAATCCTTGCATCCGACTTATAGAACTTAGTCAAAAATATTTGCAGGACAATCATTTTAGTGCTATTTTTGGAATCTTTATTTGGGGTACACTTAGTACTTTTCCTTTTACACAATAATGTTAGCTTAGGCCACATTATGATGTAATAGGAGAAACAGCTCTGGAGGCAAGGGACACTACTCCCTTTTGGCTTTTTAGTGCTGAGATGCTTTAGTTCATGTACCACAACCACCTAAGCACACTAAAAAGCCACCATAGCCAATCAATTCTTCTGTGTTTGTCTTTGGCTAATCAAATTCCATGATTTTTCCAGGATTTGAAGCATTTTGCCTCAAATTGCATGACTTTTCCAGGATTTAAAGCATCTTTTTTAAATTCCATGACTTTTCCAGGTTTTCCAGGTACAGTAAGGATGGGAACCCTGGGCTTTCATTGATGTGCGTATTTGCGTATTGTGCATATTGAGATGGTCAAATATGCATCAAAACATTGAGGTAAAGAGTCAAATACGCATTCAAATATGAATGAAAAGAGTGTGCATACTCTTTCAGTTTTAGAGTTGAGGTCATATACGCATTGCATAAATCTGCTATGCGTTTTTTGTATCCACCTCTGTCAGTTTCTAGGGAAATGCAAGCCGGTAAATTTACCACAACTAAGGATGACATTTGATTAGTGCATATCAGTTCATGATCTACATAACATACATCAGGGAGTTATTTTACAGTACACCACATGTTCGTACAACGTTACATAGGCATATGTCGCTCCTTCCAGTGTACCGTATGTGTTCTGTGTTTACATCTAATTAATGAAACCACCAAACGTACATGATAGCATCATTTGTGAAAGCAGTAGGCCTACACATAACACGGGCCAAAGTCATCACAAGTAAGATATGCCACGCAGGCAATCCCTGAGCTGTGCATCAACTTTTACTATGAGCTTGATGGGTCA
>WURT03530776.1:0-21337 GCA_009936505.3 Holothuria glaberrima | reverse complement strand
TCATTGCAATAAATAGCCATATCTCTAGAACGGAACAAGCTACAATAAAGCTGTTTGCTGCTACTTATTTATAATTTATTTATAATTTGTTGCTTTATCATATGTACCTACTAAGAAAGCAATATTTCTTTTTCCTTTAATGAAGCGATTAAATCACTTGGACTCATTTTTCTATTTCCAACCTACATAATAACATGTGCTATTGTCATTTTATAATTTATGTCTCTAGTAATAGAAGGAGAATATCAAGGTCAGAGAGAAAGGCAGCAAATTACGAACAAATGAAATCAATGATCAGTTGTCAGCCGAGGGCAATGTAATTGACCAATGAGCACCTCCCTTAGTGGGGATATGAAAAAAACGGTACACTCCAAAAACGCCCTCTCGCCAGACCTGAAATATCAGAAGACTTTTTAAATAGCTGCTTATTTGCTAAAATTAATCTAGGTCACTGGACATGCGCATCGAAAAACAGGATTGATGTCAGTTGTGTCTTAGGTCGAACTGTAATTGCTACCGCTGTGTTCGGCTTCCTAAAGACCGTTACGCTTTAAGTCTGTTAATTGCATCTATCAATGCGAAACACATGGAACTAACTGATTGTTACCGGCTGTGACTAAAAATAACATAAAGGTGGCTACTAACACGTAAGAAGAAAAGAAATAAGTGGCAAACTCTTTGCGATTAGGATAAATAATTAAGAGTGTTACGGATTTAACTTGTGAAAATTCATAATACTCAACCACACTTTACAGGGAATTACTAGTTATGAAAATACGGACTCCTAAATGGGCGGTTTAAGCAAAATGTGTGGTTTATATGTGACAAAGAAGCTGAATTTAAGCATTCTGGTGAAGTTTTCATTCAATTCCTACATGGGACCCCAGAGATATAAGCAGATTAAGTTAATACATTGTAGTCTAAAGTGAACTTGAAGAAAGCAGAAGTGATGCTTTCCTCACGAGGAGAGGACCGTGACCTTGAAATTAATATAGGGATTTCAGTTTTCAAAGGGACTGTAAAGCTTTAATGCTCCTCGAGCATTTTCCTGTTTATATTGTCTCCCTGATGCTTCTCGGCCTTTTGGCTAAGATCATGTGTAGTATCTGTTCTTTTCCGAGCCAGCCTAGAACGGGACCAAGCATGGCAGATCCATGATGTAGAGGTCTGAAAGCCGTGAGGTTGGTCATGTTCAGTAGAAGTTGTCCCTTGGGGACGAAGCTTCTTTGGGGGAGAAGAGCTCCTTCGGGAATAAACGTCTAGTTTTCGTCCTTCTGCTCTTCGCCAGAAAGTCGAGGGGACTTTTGCAAAAAATACACTACAAAACAGGGGATTACGGAGGAGAAACTTGTTTGATAAGTTTAACTGATTAAAGAAATTCAAAACAGTGTTGATAAATGTTAGGCTATGTGGTACTTATGCTTGTTTCAAGTGGCTTTTAATTAAACCTGTGGTTGTATCATCTACTGATATCTCGTGAACCAGAAATGCAAACGAATAAACTGATTGCAATTTTACTAGAATGCTAAGATTTCGTACCCTCAAAAAACATTAAAATGAAATTTTAATATAATGCCTTCTTTTAAATTGAGACACAGCTTTAATTTGATAGATATGGCTTTGTTAACATGGGTTCGACAATCATAGGGCGATTGCTACTGAATTTAAACACATAAGGAGGAATGAGGTAAGGTCTCTGTAGAGTGGCAAGAAACCTAAGTAGGTACAGTCTTAATACAAACGAAGCGTTCAACCCTTGACTGATCAAAATCGTAAGATTCAGACGAAATTGTGCAATATTTTAAACAAGCCTGCTCAGCTGGCCACCCACTCAGTCCCTACAACAATGAGATTTTCATTGAGAGGAGTGAGCAAAGTAGCCTCTGCAGGGTTTTGTCCGTCAGATATTCACGGGTATCTATGCTTGTTTACCTGCAAATAATAGGATGAGTGGAGTTGACTTGGTGTTATGAGAGAACTGTCAAAACCCTGGAATGGATCAACTTGGAAATTTTCTTGGTACTAAAATTTGCTTGGCCAGCAAAGTTGTTTCCAGTAATATTGAGGGGTTTAAATTGGCGAATTAAAATTGGGTATTAGCTTTTCCATCTCAGGAAGTTGTCCAACACAGGATGTTATCAGACTCAGAAAGTTGTTCTTTTCATGACGTCAACTTTGTTCAATTTACCTGCACAGCAGTGGTGCAGAGTAAGGGTCCTCTGCCCCTCCCAGCCATTGGGACAAGTGACAAAAGACTGGAGAGACACTAAGGTCAGTAGAATGGGGACGTTACATCGTCACGGTAGCCGCAGAAGTACAAGTGGAAATGTTTAGTACACCCCTACCTCGTTACCCTTTCATCACTAGTCGATAAGAGAAGGCGAATCTCACCGTTTTTCATCCACTGCCAATCAGGGACAGGGTCTAAGATGAACTTAGCGGCTTCCTGACCCTCAAACGTAAAGCTGGTAATTATACCTTGTCAGCATGAGGGTGTCTGCATAAGATTTAGCAAACTTTTTAAAATAAACTTGGGGGCGACTGTTATCTCCCTTTAAGACAGGAACCACTTGGTGCTTCTATTCACGAGTGCGTCAGTTCACAATTGACATCAATTCAAATGATATCTTCATTCTGATTGGTCAATGATGACTTATGCAGATCAGTAAAACGTGATGGATTGTAGCCCATCACATTGAAAGGGCAGATTGCAGTAGCATTAAAACACAGTATGCAAATGTACTCTGCAGAATACGACAAACTCAGGACATACTACTACAGCTTTGTTTGACTTCATAAAGTCTTTCTTGGCAAAAAAATTTAACTCCCAACTTTTCTATCTAACTTTGTAAACAACTATTGAAGTTAGCACTTAACGTCCTCAGTTGAGACTGTGCCTGCCCTGAGATTCAAATCGTCCACAAAAGAGGAGAAAAGCCAATGAGGGAGTAAGCAATTTAATGGAAGAGCACCAAACATACATCCTATAACAAAGGAAGTAAAGTTGTCGGAACAGAAGACCGCTGAGTCTGTAGATCTGTATGGGAGGCTCAGTGCAGAACACACTTTTTTGAATGGAAGAGAGACTGAAAGTAAACTTAGTTGGAAAAATTTTTAAATGTCTGTGACGAGGTGGGGGAGGGGGAAATTCACAGCCTAATGCTGCAGAAAATATTTCATATTGATAAGCGACCGTGACAACACAAAGACGATACAGAGATTGCTATTCGCAAACGTGAGTGATGCAGGGCTCCCCCATTCGGTTATTTGAATTATGTGTGAGAATAACTGTTGACAAGCTGTAGTCATGGATTTACACAAAAAGCATCGTACCTCAGAAAATTTAAAATAATTAAGCCAATATCTCCGTCACCCTGTCGCGTTCCTACAATTTTACACTTTGCTAATTGTAAATCTTGCTGTTGCTTCTCTTTAGAGTGCTTAGATCAAGTTCCTCGTAAAGATGTCAAAACAACTTTAAGTCCAAACCTTTCTTGCACCAATCAATAAACACCTAGCCAACTTTTTTACCGGAAAAAGTGTCTGCCAAAACCAATTTTTTTTTGCCGACGATATTATGTTTTTAGTCTCCTTAATTGCTGCCTCTTACCATGGAGTACTTGTAAAAGGCTATCTTTTGCGTACATGTAATCATGACAACGGCTGCGATCACCGACCGTCTCGTCCATGTCTAAATTACAAACGTATATGATGTTGTCTTTGTTTACCTAATTAACCGTTAAACAACGGGGGTAGATGCCTGTAGCAGAGAACGTGCATGTAAGAGTTAACTTAAAACTGTAATTGACTCGAAATTTAATCATGTTAAATCAGCAAGGCTTGTTCATCTTCGAACGATGATTTGTAACGAATAAAGTCTGTTTGACTACGCATCCGGTCAAAGTCATTTAAAATAGTCTTATAATTTGATAAAGGTTCACCACACGTAATAATTATTCTGGCACTGTATTTAGAATAGTGATACGTGCCAGCAAGATCCAAGCTAGTCTGATTCCCTTAGCTTCTCAGCTTCTCAGCTTCTCGTTCCTTCCGTTCCGACACGTATACTCTTAAACGTCTAAAGCTCATACATAACTTCAGTGTAATTTTACACTGCCTGCATACGAACGTTATTTACCTTTGATTAATTTTCTATTTTAAATAAGTTGATGGAACATTAACTGCCAGGAGTCATAAATCGGTCATTTTTCATTAATTGATTCAGAATGTGTACATAAAGGGGATGGATAGAGGTGAATGATGGGGGCAGGGGTAAAGGAGATAGTTGAATGGGCTGTAATTTTTCATTCACATTAATCATTGGTACTGTGATTTAGTACTATGGAATGTGTCACATGATCGACTACGTCTACACTACAGAAGGTAGAAAGGTGTGACGTCATTTTAGGTCTCGAACAATAATGTTACAAAATATAATCAAGGTGTCACGCTTGCAATATTCGTCCTCCAAACACAGCCAAGAATATTTTTAAGTCGTTTCAACTCTTGGAAAAAACCGAACTCCATCCGCTCGTATACTCCACTTCAAGAGCTGTTTATGGCAACGATTCCCGGATGCGTTGAGTTTCCAAGCGAAGGGTCGGATACTGTAGTATCTGAACGTTGAGTTGGTAACTGACGAATGATCAGTTACGATCGAGCTTCGTACATGGAGAGTATTTGGGTGGTATTGCAGTAAGGTAAAGTAATAAACTATTTTGAAAGCGCTTTCCAACCTGTACTGTTTTATTTTCTCTAAAAGTCCTTTCGACTAGCTCCCATAAGGAATTCTGCTCCTAGATGGAGATAAGGTGCCTCACCTCTAAGCCATCAGACTTTATATTCTGCCGTGCCGTGGTGCCGTTCTATACTGCCTAAAACGAACAGTGCATTGCATAAGCTGATTAGTAAGAGCAAGTAGTGAGTGGTACAACTTCGACAGAGTACATCCACACATTCTATACTGATGTGTTCAATCTTTTAAATGACAATATGCCACTGAAATTTCTGAATGCAAAGAAGACATTTACACTGAGTGTAAACAAAATTTAGAACTACGGTTATACTACAGAGCCCGCATATCACATGTTTCGCGCATACCGAGTGCCCACAACCACAGCACATTTCAAAATCAGACTTTTGAGCGTATAGCAGTGCACGTGGACTTACTTACTCGACTAAATAAATTAATAGGGCGTGTATTTTATTTTAATTTTTCGATTTAATTGTTTTAGCACTCACTGCAAGTGACTGAGCAGTTACCTGTGTTTACGGTAGCGGTGCTAACGGGTTAAGGAGTATGGGCGCTTTTTGGAAAAGGCATGTCGCCAAACTTTTCCAATGCACCTTTGTTAGCTATTTCTAGCACTCGTATCACGTTCGATTTCCTCTACACTTGTCCTTCTTTTCGAAACACTTCGTCTTCCTTGAAAAGGAACAAGTTTATCATTTGTTAAGCATACAAGTGGAGTACTCTAAACCTCAAACCCTCCTATCAAAACTCTGAACAGTCGTACAATGAAGATATAAACTATATCCTTGTTGCACGGCTAAGTGTGTTTTGTGTTTGTCTCTAATCAGACTCAACCCGTTGAAGCCTCAAAGTATTCAGCCTGCTCAGATAAAAAATATTTGGCTAATTTTCTCATTAAATCTTTTTACACTTTTGTTGACTGTGGTCTTAAAAATCTCATCACTTTTCTAGAGTTCATGAAAAAATGGATCACAAACTGTTCTACAAACCAAACTAGTTATTGTGGATCACGAGAAGAAGCATTTTCAAACGGAATTCTACTTTTGATACGTTTTATAGACTATAAACAAAGCTTAGGAAGAAGTGAACTTTGTTTACACAAAGCTGTTGGCTTGTGCTATTGTTGTGTGTAACTCTGTGAATCGCTCTGAGCCTAAATGACGTTGTCTTTCTTTGCGGAGCCAAGAAAACGGGATGAAGGAAGCATGTACCTTTTATACTACCCCTCATCACTAAATCAATCCTGGCAGACACTCTCGGATTCGCTATCAAAATTTGCTTCTCTCTGACCTTTTAACTGCCACGTTTGTAAAATGCTAAAATACACTTAGTCAGTAAAAGTCAACTGCAATTTTTGGCAACAAGTTGTGCTTGCGTTTGAAACGACAAAAGGGAGAACAAGAACTGTCGAGACTGAGTTATGTTATGACTAAACTCTTCCATCTACCTTCTCTTCGCTACTGCCATTTCCTTAGAGAACGTCTGTTTAACTGCCTCTTCAAACACTCATCATAACTCTTGAGTTAAATTGGCCTTTGAGTGGATTTAGACATATTAAGCAGTAACATTTTGATACCGCGTACGTCATATTTCACCTTGTTAATCTCTCCGTTTTTAGCCAAGGCAATGGCTCTGTGTGGGTGAAATCAGCTCAAGGTTCACGATGAAGTGAGCACAGAACCTATTTTCTACTTTTGCTTTGCCTCTCAAAAATAATTTATCCATTAAGAAATAAGTAAAGAATGCATTATTTGTAAAAATCGTTAAAATGGGATGCTCTAGCATTGCTTGCAAAAAAAAAAAAAAAAGGTTTTGTAAGGGCTGTTGCATTTTAGCGTCATTCCTTTCGTGACAAACTGCAAGTCGGTTTCATTTTCGAACAGTAACGTAAATAATATTAAATAAAAAGGTTTACCAAATGTTTAAGAGATGAAATATTATTGTGTATTTTGCTGTAAATAAATCAGTTTATGTGTTAGGTTGACAATCTCTTTTACTGTTTTAGAGGAAGAAACCATTAAGGCTCAAAGAATACTTCATTTATAAAAATTGGAAGAAACTGAAACCGCATCCTAAACTGGCTTGTTCCGAATATTTTGGACAGTATATAACAGGTTAAGGCAATTGATCTCAATCCTTTAGAAGTAATTAGACTTATTTGAAGAGCAAGTAAGATTTTTCAATCATTCATAGTGCAATGCTTAATAACATGTATGTTGAATTTATATTGCTGAGTCTTGATTAACAATCGGTATGCTGCTTTAACGTTTTTTTTTTAAATGGCTAAAAGAGCCTCAGGTTTGGAAAAGTTCAAACTTCATAAATATTTACATGTTACAAGTTCTTGAGAAGCATGAAAAGATTGCCTACCAATGATGACTGTTTCCTTTCTTGGGTAGATTAAAAGTCCATCACCTTCTTCACTGGTGTACGGGGGGTAGGGACTTCGCCGTGTCCCCCAACCCTAATGCCCCCTTATTCAAACATCGCGAGATATTTTCAATTTGGGGGGATTTCCCCTTTTCCCTCCGCTAATTCTGGGGGCACGGCCTCCCCTTTGGCCGGAGAAAGCTCGATGTAAACAATAATAAACATGGACATGGTGGAAGAATAAGATTATAAGAGTACAAGACTTTTCAATCCCAAATTCTCAATTAGCCGATTGGTTGCATGTATTAGATGTGGTCGTACAGGGAACGCAGTTTATGACTAAAGTACATTTCATCACAAGCAAGCAAGACACGAGAGGAAATCAGAGTAAAGGCCACGTCACTCGATAACACATGGGAAAACTCCTTTCAGCTACAGCATAAATGCCAGCTTTCGGATCGGGAAAAGTAATTTCTTTTAAGAACAAATCAATTTTCACGATGTTTTGGTGTTTTACTCGTTGCATACCTATGCATCATGCCACGTAATTTTCTTTTCACAGTAACTTTTGCTTTACCATTTATAGCAACATTTTCCGACTTATGACGTGAATCCATGTTACCCTCTTAAATCTCAAACAAGTTCATGCTCATAAAATTGCCTAATTCAAGACAGTAAGAAGGGGCGAAATATTGACTAGATTCAAAACAGTGAATCAAAATAAACCTCTCTTAAGTTGGTTCAGGGGGTTGGAAACAGGGACCCTGGATGACATTCCCCTACTTTCAAAGAAGGCCAAAATAGTGCTTTGTTGAAGAAAAGTGCCACGATGGTGTGATAATTGCCCATTTGAAAAGTTCCCCTCCGAAAATGTGAGACCTCGCCCTCTCCCCAAAGCTTCCAGTGCACAACCACTTTTTTTCTTTCCTGTCGAGATAAAATTCCAAATTCCAGTACACTTAATATGTAAATGTACAAAAGTTTGACTTTGCAGAAATGAAACAGTAGAAGTCACAGAATAGACATTATGCAGTGACGTCACGCAACGTCATTTTGGAGGCAAAACAATGAAGCACATGACACGCACGAAGTAGACTTTGCAGGCGCGTGTAGTAGACTTGCGTGCACCCGTATCCGATTGGTTGACAAATCCACTGTCTGCATTTGTTGGTGTAACTTGCAATGATACGCACTTGCCTTCAAACGAGGGGCACTTTCTGCTCTGTGACGTCATATGCATAAAGCCTAAAAGAACCTGGAGTTTTTCTTAAAACCAACGTACTTTACAAGTAAAACTTCTTCAAGTAATAATAAGCAAACTTCAGGTGAAAAGTTGCCTAGCTGTTTTGGCTATCAGACATTTTATCGTACTGAACTTCATGGCCCTCAGAAGTTTCCTTCCATGTGTGCGGCTCTTAACGCCGTATAAATAACTGCCGATGGCATTTGAGCCTTTTTGTGGTAATAGACTCAAAATAAATACTTCATCTCAAAAGGAAAGTAGGATCTTAAAGCTTTTGGAAAATTTCGCCAGTTACAAGATACCCATCACAAGATAGTTGACAAGTGACTTCTTGGTCATTCACGTCACTTCCAATTTACGATACCACAGCCTGAAGATTTTTAAGTAGGACTCAAACTTTCTTAACTTTAACCCAGGCCTTATTACTCACAAAAGCTCGATTTTTCAACGTGTAAGCTCATAATTGTCCCCAGGTTACTCCAATTTTGCACTACAAATTAATCTAGTCTAATTTTGTATCGGAGTTATGAAAAACCATGTCATTTAACTAACATATCGTAATTCGTGAATGGTGTCCACATTGTGTCCTTTTGTTGCTATTTGTAAAGGAGAACCAATGTGACGCATTATTATAAAAAGGAAGGTTTTGAGATGCTTTGTACAATATGAACTGGGGCATCGCTATCAGGAATACCTGTGAAAGATTTGAATCATGGCCACGTTGTCCGTAAATCACCGATCGCCCTAAGGTGTCATTAATGGAATGTTTGGGGACCTATTAACTGATTATTAACTGATTTCTCTTTTTCTAACAGTATGGAGTGAATTGCAATACTTACATTAAAACAAACTACGTCATTGCAGCCTTGCTACAACACATTATTTTGGGAAATATGGCAGTAATATGTGAAATTATAAATGTTTTCATTCCAACAACAACGCAACAAGATTTGATAATTTGTAAATTTTCCCAAAACTCTAGCCAATTAGTGAGTAAAGGAGAAATATAACTTGGAATAACTCCTCCTGCATCTTAAAATATAATTAGAATTGACTTTCATGCGACGGTGACAGTTCTGTCAATAGTCTTTTGCAATGCAAAGCTCAGCGTATATAACTAAAGCTAACTTAAACGGCAAAGAGTCTACGAGTATGACAAATGACCTTACACATTATTATATGCTTCGGTTGAACTCAAATAGCGCAAACAAAGCTACTGTTATCAGCCAACTGCCCCCAACTACTTCAAGTCCAAGCATAATGCTGACCTTAATTACCACTTTTTGAATTGTAGAAAAAATCTAATTTTTTCTTTCCAAAGAAATATTCCATCAATATTTGTAGGTGGTGTTTGAGATATTAGCAATGAAAGTTTTATATTTTCTTATGTGAATTCGCATCTAGTTTTATCACCAACACTTGATGCATTCACAAAACGAATGCATTACATTGAGGGGACTATTATGAGTCACATACCAATTACATAAAATAGTTACGTATAAAATCCAAGGTAATACAATAATTTGAAAGATAAAGTTAAACAGACATTTGTAATCAATGTTCTCTTACAAAATAACACCTATTATGATGGGGCGTAGCTAGGTTTTGTGGCGCCCGGGGCAAGAAACGAAATTGGCCGCCCTACCCCATCTTCCTGGGGGACGATCTAAGCGGAGCGCCACCATTGGTTGGCACGGAGCGTACAAGAAAATTTTTGGCTTTACAAACCCCTCAGATGGCCGGAAACGGCATTTTCCGAGTGTTTCAAACTGCATGTACCCAGCCTGTGAAATCTGTGGTAAAATCGTCATTTTCGTTCATTTGCCCCTTCTCTTGTTTAGATTGACATTTAATTGTGTCAATATTACTTAATTGTTTTATTAAAAGATGAAATTGCTATACCGATATCATGCTCATGGCAAAAGGTAGGTCCAACATTTTTTTAAGTGATCTCGATTTGGCGCCCCCTAGAGGCGGGCCCGGGGCAACTTCCCCCTTGCCCCCTAGCTACGCTACGCTACTGCTATTATGTTTCAGGTACACATAAGCGTACGGGTCTCTTCAAATTTGGGGAGGGGGCAAAAAATTTTGCCCGAATCTCCGAAAAGTTGCCCAAAGTCAAGGGCGTGGATCCATCTCCAAAGACGTGGGGGGGGGGGATTTTTCACCATATGCGAATCGCCGTTCTGGGGAGGGATCTAAGGGGAGGGCCCCTTCCCCTTTGGAAAATTTTTGCTCACGTAAGGTGGGATAGATGCCAAATGGTGCTACATTTTTTGCTAAATTTGAGTTGGATATATTTCCAAGAATTTCAACTTTTTCAGGAAATCTTTTCATCTTGCTAGTTTAAGTGAATTTTTTACTCAGTTCTTGGGGCAAATCACAACCACATGCGCTGAGCGAAGTAAGTGAACAGTAAATTGTTAGACTACATATAACACTAGCAAGTTTACTCATCTTATAAAATTTGGATACGGAAGTGATTTGGACTGTGCATGTCAAAGCCTTTTCGAAAGTCTGATAGAGGTGGTACTGGCAAAAGACTACACGCGCATGAAGTGCGCGAAAATTTTTGCACTTTCTACGGGAATTCGATCAAAAATTCGGGAACTCAGTACAAATTTGGGCAATCTTTTCACTTTTTCTTCATCTCTGCCGAAATTTCACTTATTCTGTGCCCGAATTTTGGTCATTTTTTGCCCGAATTTCGACCTCAGAAAAATTTTGGGGGGGGCAGTATGCCTCCCTGCCCCCGCCTCGTACGCCTATGCAGGTACATACTTTCGAAAGACAATGTGAAAATGTGAACTGGTCATTTTTTAAAAGCCGCGCTAAGCTGTTGCATGCAATTTTATCATAGTACTTTGTAAAGGTTCTTCTCGTGAAACACAAATTAAGTTTCCGTTTGCAGTATATTCCTTTTTACGTCACTATGCAAGGTGCGGTATTTATTGTCTACGAGAAACCACAAGCTCCAGGGGTGCACCAAGCAATTATGTCATCTACCCGTTGTTATCATCTTCACGTTAGATTGCATCAGTCTTCACCCTAAAAACGTCCGATTCAAACTGAACCGAGAAAGGATCAAATGGGCTCTTAACCAAAAAAGGGTTCAAATGTTTGACTAGTTTCTGTTCAAAACTAACCATTTCTGTTCAAAATGAACGAAATCTAGTAAAATATTTGACCAGACTTCGGTTCAGTGCCTTAGAGCGTTCGTTGCATTCATTGCGCATGTTATTTTAGTTCCTTCTTTGGTTGCTTGTAGTCCATGTGTGCCTGTTGGTGTGAGCGTGTGGGGTTGTTTTGCCGTTTGACGAAGAGCCACACCTATGTGCGATGTAACCTTTAAGTTACGTTTGCATTTACCATTTTATCTTGGACATCAGATGTATACAAATTCTAGGCCAATTTTAATGGTAATATCTGCAAGCCATCCTTAATGGAGTCCCTTACATCAATCACTCACCCTTTCTGAACCATTCAAAATTTCCGTAAACCAACATGACATAAAAATGAATAAAAGACTTTTTCTCCAAGTTATTACCTTTAAAACCGTGTAGCTTTGTTTGTCATAATTGGTCACAGAAATATTCGTCAAATACTTTTCACCCCAGCTAAAAATATATGTTAACTTCGGCCCCCGATAATGATCTTGGCCTCTGGGAGAAATTGGATCGAGCCAATCGTCCGGATATATATCTCCAAAGATTACAAAATAAAAAATTGTTTTTTTTTTCTGTGTTGATAATATGCTTTCATATACGAATAAACTAGGTTAGTTATCTAAAATGAAATATATACACTGTGAATGCACAAGTTTATCTTTTGTTGCCAGAACATGACAACTTTGTAGAGGCGACTTGACGGCATGTTGCTTGGACGAATATACCCCTAACGGCCTTGTCACGCTTGAGAGCGACAAGAGATTGTACCCTGTGAAGCACTTTCTGGTCTTTGCGTCTCTTGATTTCAATTCCTTTGGGGAGTCAAAGGATCGAATAACCCCGTTCACGTCGACATTGTGTTCAGATCTCCTGTGATATGTTTATAACAAATTGAATGCATGGCCGGTCAATTGCAAATTAATTTAGTTTCTCTCTCGCCGTCTCATTTTACAAAATCTGAAGTCGATGATAGCGAAGAAAAATTTAAGCTAATTGTTTACACGGGTTTACATCTGCTATCAACCTCGAATAAATTTGGACTGCCGAAGATATTCTAAAAATGCTTGAGATTTGATCAGGAGAGGTTTGAATCGAAAGAGATGTACCTTTGTAAAACATCAAATTTTTAATTGAAAATTTTACAAACTAAGGAATACTTTTAAATATCGAAATATTAAAAGAAAAGTTTTAGAAATAAAGGAGTGATAAAATTCTTAATTAGTTTTAAAATGGATACGATAGCAGCCCTGTTTTATCTTGAATATGGGTTATGAACATAGGAAACAACTGTACACACAGACACACACCCACACATTACATATATAAATATATATACATACATAACACGCAGAACCAAGAATCATACATATATATATATATATATTTATATACGTACATGTAAATATATATATATATATATTTATAGGTCGAAGGTGTAAATAGTAAAAGTTTCGACCTAAATTTAAACCAATCCTAAGATAGAGCATAGCCCTCATCATAGAAGGAAAGGTTGAAAGAAAATACCAGAGAGAAAAATTAAACCCCAACGAGGTTTTGAACCAGCCATCAGCTGATTTCTGGGCAGCGTCTTTAACCATTAAGCTATCACGCCTCGTGATTTTTAGACGAGACAACAGACTACTCAAATACCTCGCTTGACTCAATTTTCTCTCCTTGTTACCATGGTAGTCCCGAAGCGGGAATGAATATATATATATATATATATACATAGCTGAATGTAATCTATTTTGATCATGAACCTTTGCAATCCATATGCATCTCTTCTATTCGTCGTCTGGTGTGGATTTATATATATATATATTTATAAAACATCATTCATATATATATATATATATATATATATATTTGTATACTCTAAGATGTTCTGTCAGATTTGAACCGAATCTCATCAATCGGGCACTGACCTACCTAGAACCTAATGTTGACTCAATTTGGTAAAGAAATGATCAGGAATGATTCATTTTAGAAAAGTGTCCTAAAACATTTGACCAGATCCCGGTTTGAGGCCCGGTTGATCTCACCTTTTGTTTAAAGTGCAAACCTGCAGCTGCGTTGTCTGTTTACGTGGCACATGACCTCAAGCACTCATGCAACCATACTCTTATCGTTACAGTACAAGGTGGTGTGTCATTTTTAACTCTGGAGGTATTAATCCAATATGTAAAGATATGAAGAAAACATACTACAGTAACAGCAAGTTAAGTCCTTGTACAGCTCGCTGTGGGACATTTTAATCTTGAGACGAAGTTCTTCATATTCAAGTTTTTGTTTTCCTTTCGGCTGCGGAAGATGTCGTACTTAACAAAATATCTGAGGTTCCTTACCTTTAAGTGTCACCGCTGGTCATAAATCGGTGGAATCGTAATCTAGGAGGAATATGATGTGGAGGAAGACTAATTCAATTGAATTGGTGCATTTTGTAAGATGGTTGTGGTGCGAATGTTATGATCAGGTGTGGTGAACATCAAATTTATCGTATCCCTGGAACTACAAAAACAAAAGAAACCAGTTAAGAGTACTGCATAAAACCACAAGCTATGACGTTTCGAGCCTTTCCTCCAAATGTGCAAAGGTTCACCGGCTACCGTACGAAACGCCACATAGTGGCATCACCTACCCGTAACTGAGCCAGCCTATAGAAGCTTACAAATATAATGCTGTTTGTCCTTTTTAAAGCTCATGCAAAACCAATCTCCACTAAGGAGACTTGTGAAAGATTCATTAAACTTATGTTTCCTAGAATAAATACAGAGTGGTACACTTAGAGGGTGGTAGAACTAGCAAATTTAAACTTTGCCACGAAACATACACTAAACGACCTTTCTCTTGTTTTATTTCTCGGTAGCTATATCATCATTATGCACCCCTTGAAACCCCGGATGACAATCTTCACCGCCGGTATCGTCATCTGTTTTATATGGTTCGTGTCGTTGAGCGTCGTCATTCCCACCGCCGTCCACATAACAACTGTGGAGTACAACGACGGGACCGTTCAGTGCATGGAGATGGTCCTTTCCAAAGTGTTGAAGGCCTACACGATGGCACTCTTCTGTGCCGAGTTTCTCATCCCTCTTTCGGTGATGACTGTCGTCTACTATCTGATAGCGAGGAAACTATGGTTCCGACACATTCCAGGAGGTCACGTGACCGAAGAACAAGAACTTGTTGCCGAGATAAGTAAGAGAAGAACAATTCGGATGTTGGTCATTGTGGTGTCGCTGTTCGCTTTTTGCTGGGCGCCTTACCATTGCTTTGCCATTGTTCGAGACATATTCATTCCGACAAAGCAAGCCAAGCACTTACAGAAATTCATGACGATCTACTATGTTACAGAAGCATTAGCTATGGGCAACAGCTTAGTGAACACCTTTATTTACGTCGTTTTCAACTCTAACTTCCGGAAGTACGTGCTACAACTTCCCGAATCGTTTCGTTCACGTTCACGGGAAGTAAAGAAACCTTGGCATCGGCTTACCAAGCACACGGTGTCTCGTGGCTCAACGCGATCTAGTCAACTGAGGAACTCGAGCGCCGTAATACGTGGAAGTGAACGGTACAAAGAGACCTCTGCACAATGATTAGTGAGAAAGGTAGAAAAAATTGTTGAGAAAGCTACAACTTTACTTTTGAAAATGTACACAGGTACAGGTGAAACAATAAACAAGTCAAAGGATGGTAGTAGATATGCATTTCAATTCTCAATAATTGATTTTATCTGAACAGCCTACAAAGGAGACATTACATAGGGTCAAGAATTTGGCGCACTCACTACAATGAAGCAGATCTTGCTGGTTTGAATTCTCTATCGGTTTGCAGACAATAAGGAGCAATCACCAGTCGGAAATCCTGTTAGTCCCACTACCCCCCTTTTCCAAGAATTGTAATTTTTATGGTATTTGGGGTCACTGGAAATTCTAAAGTGGGTCTCCTGAAGCGATTTGAAATATATGTTCTTGTCAGCCCGTCTAGCTGTCTAGAAGGGGAGCATGCACTACACCTACTATGCAAAGGTGTGCATTTGAACGGTATGCCACGCTTAGCTCTAAGTTCCTCCTGGTGATCTTACTCTACCATAGGAGGCACTGGTTGTTTGGTTTCTTGACCTTTGGTCTTGGCGTTTAGACGTTTAGACGGGCTATAGGCATAATGGGGATATTTAGGAGGCAAGGCAGCTGATCGGTGGTTGTGGGGTGTTCATTTTGTCGAAGAACGTTCATTTATGAATCTTGCCTAGTTGTGATACTACACAAAAGCAACATCGAAGTTGAACAAACCCTGGTGGAAGGGTGTAGAAAGAGAATTTTCAATGGAAATTTGCAACTGAGTAAAGGATAAACGTCACAGATGTAGTTAAGAGAACCAATAGCCATTGCCTTTCATATAGTCAGAGAAGGAAAGTTACAAAAGTGTCTACGACTCAAGGTGACTATATTGAAAGTTGCAGAAGGTGGATCGTCAAACTTGCATTTCTCTAGGTAAACTGTGAAGTCAATAAGCTCGCCGAGGTTTGCACCACAACTTTAGTGAAAGTTCAGTATCTTGTTACGTCAGTTTCTACAAATTTCTTACATGCGAGTGAATATCTGATGCATAGGCAAGCCTCGATCAAAATAGGGGCTGACCTTTGGGGACACAGAATTCAATTTTGTGACAAATCAAATTAGTCAGCTCACACGATTACTAGAAGTGCAAAGAGTCATTTATTGCAGAGAGCAATTTCACGCAACGTGCACTGCAGAGTGGACAGCAACGTTTGTAAACATTGGTGCCGTTTTTGTGATAAAATTGTTTTACGTGAAGCATTTAAGAGTATACAAAACTAGAATCAGAATCAGAACTACCAGAACCAGGAGAAATTGCATGATTAGCATCTCAGATATTAAATGTATTCATGAAACCAGTACCCAACAAAAGTCAAAAGACAATTTGAGAGTCCTTCACGCAAATTTTAAAGTGTAACTAAAGTCTAAAAATACAAGAATATATATTTTAGAAGTTCGAAAATAAGTCTTATTAATCCAACTTCCATCTTCATAGCTTATTCTGTTGCTGAGAGATAAGTTGTTGAAAAATATTCACTTAATTTGAAATAGTCGATTGTGCAATAATTTGTGATGTCCTTCTTGTATAACTCACATTTATTGCTCCTGTTTCCTTTTGAAATTGAAATGTTTACATCAACTTGAAAAAGTTCCTGTTTTCTTGCATAGCATGTTGTACGGATAGGGCTTATACAGCCAATTCACACTATAACAGTAAGACAGGGACCATATTTTGGCACAACGAGTAGTGGCTTCCGAAAAAGAACAAAGAAAAAAGATGGTAATTGGAGCAGTATAAGAATGACATCACAAATTATTGCTCATACTACCGTACCATTTTAAATTGAATGAATAAACTTCAAAATTTTATATCCCTCGAGAATGTCCTGAGAAGATGGGAGTTCGACCATTTGGATGCACTTTTCAAGCTTTGTAACGCATATGTTCAAAGTTTAAGGCTCTAAGTAGACTTAAAGTGAACAAATTTTCCGCATCCCTTCTTCGGAAAATCTGTAACTTGTTAACTTTTGATGTTTTATTAACTCTTTCTTGGCATTTTATTTGAATACATAATCAACAGATATACCGTAGCGCTCTAAACTGATCCGCTAAGCAAGTTTAAGCCAAATTGTTAAAGCCTTCTTATTTTTGCATTATTGATATCTATAATGACATTCAAAGTGCCTCATCATATCTATTAAGTATTAGCAAATTAGTTAACTTGCACTGCTATAAATGTATATAGGCAAAACATTTTGTCAAAGTGATTAATTCATCCATGGTCTTTAGGACTGCATGTTGTCGTTATTGACATTTAAGCTTTAAAGGAAAGTTCATATGGATTATCGACTTTAGGGCTTAGATCTTGTCGCTTATTTCCAAAATGAGTAAGGTAAAAGTCCCAAATAAATATAAATCTCTCGAAAAAGTTTAAATTCCATCGGACTTAGAGTGTTTAGGAATTTCAGATAAAAGAAACTAAATAGAAAGTAAATAGTAAAACCAGTATAAATATGTAGATCTATCATATAATAAGTTTTGTCATGCATTACCTTCTTTCGGTGACTTAAAATAAATAAATTATGATGTTAAAATAAATAAACTATGATGTCACAGAACCACACCAACTTGGACTTGTGACATTCAGTCCTATGCACGCATATAAAATTATTGCCACCAAGAACCAGCAATGTAAACCTTCTTTCCGAAATATTCAATTAAAATGTTTATTAATAGACAAAAATGGTTACAACTATATCTTTTTAACTCTGAATATCGTAGGGAAGTTGTCATGATAACATATTATTGCTCAGTAAAATAGAAGGGAAACAGAAAAATTGTATGGTAATCTGCCAGTAGTACAGACTTGAAATAAGTTCTTCAATCAATCTTCAAGTACCAATATCTTGTAGTCAAAGAATAACTTGTGTAGAGATGTCACCTTTGTTTTAATCGTTATTACTAGAAGAGTAACTGAATCTCAAATCCCTTCATCATTGTAGAAGTTTTTCACCAGTCAGACTAAACGATCAAGTCTTTTTTATTTTTAATTAACATACGCCTTACAGATCATCTGCACTTATGATAGGCTGGTTTTTGAGACTTAAAAGGGACATGCTTTCGTATGAAACATAAAGTAAATCATTCAGTGGTCATATTTTTATTAGTTCTTAGCTCTTAGAAGTGTATTTAGTGGTGTCACAAAGAGAAACGTAAAATAATAAGGGGAATTCAAAGAACAACTTGTTGATCTATATCTTGAGGAAGATGGGGGAATACTTTCCTCTCGAAATGATCCGGTATGGAGCAAGATAATAGACATAAAACTCATCCTTTATGGGTACCATCCTTCTTCCTTGTTTCTCTTTCAGGAAAAAGTCTTTGCTTCAAATTTACTTTTAGTGCAGACTTTTAAATTTGTTTGGATCCCAACGTAGAGTTTAAGAATAAACAATGTCGCCACGGTACATAAAAAAGAAATCAATCATTACCTATAAAACACTCAGAAAAGATTTTGTACCCGTATCGATTCAGTTCCCCGGGGGAAAATTGTAAATTGTTCTCACCTAACTTTATTTGACCTACATGGTCAAGGTTTATTTACTAGTTATGATGTAGTCAAAGTATCCGTCACTGATGAGTAATTTCAGTTACATGTTACAATTTATGTTAGCTGTAAGCTTCACACTTTGTTTAAAGCCATTAGATATTTTGTTTAAAGTATTGTATTGTGTTTACCTTTAATGTTTCCTTCTGTTTACTCTGTCGATTTAGCTGTTGTATGTTTCCAGTGACTGTCCAGCGGGGTTTTTAGTGCAAATGTGTCTCATATATAATTTCGATGCTTTCTGTCATCGGAATAGTATTGAAGTATATGACTATGTGCATATTTGACCCCTCCTCTGCGGGGTCAAAATAATTTTTTTTGGTTCTCAAAATGCCAAAACCATACAGACTTGATTTACTAGGTGTTACATCTGTTATTTATGAAATGGGTTTGCCTTAGGAATCATCTGATCATTCCGTTATCAGGACAATTCACAAGGAAGTTACTTCTCAAACTAACAGTTTGTTGAGGAAAGTTTGTTTGGGATAAAATATTGCAATACGTCAGACGATTTTCCCAGTTTGGAAAACATTAAACCTGTCACATAATATGGCTTATTACAGACTACTCAAATTTTCTAAAATATGAAACAAATGTTCACTACGAAACAAATGTCCATATTTTATTCTTTTCTTTGTTCATAAACATACCATGACCATAAACAGTTAAAAGTGTCGTTATGATTGAAACAGCTTACAGTGTTGTCAAGAAAATGCTACAAGAGTCTGCATTTAATAAAAGAAAAAGCTAAATCACGACAAAAATAGTTAACAAAACATTTTTTCCGTCTTTGAAAATTCATGTGCCTGATGACCTGAGTAGAAAGTTAACTTATGCTTCACATTCAACTTCGAAAAAGGCAAATACCTTGAAGGCTCAACTCAAGGACTGAAGTACATCGCCTCTTCAGAAAAATCACCTTGAAGATATTTCCTTTTCTATTTGATGAGGAGGGACGGTCGATAGCTTTCAGACACTGATTTCCGACGTATGCAGTCTCGTTTGCCCTTAGCTCTTACACAAAATTTCATCAACTTGACCTTGGCGTATTATCGTGTTTATTGATTAAAGCCGGTTAATAAAACAACTCTTGGGGCACGTTACCGAAAGGTTACTTTTATTTCCAAATGTTAGCTAAAATTAAAAGGAACGCGACGTTGAGGAAATGCTGCGATTGATGGATGTAATTTGGCAGCAGACTGACGGAAGATTTACAATAAATATAGAAAAAATTGGTCAAAAAAATGATTGATTATGATAACGCATACTAAAACTTGTTCATTTTGTCACTAGCCTTCAGGTGAATTTAATTTTACTCTTTGGGAGTATTACTCTCTCTGCCCTTTTTTTAAATCTGAAAAAATTCTTAAATAAGTTTTATCCATTTAAAATTTTATAGTTACATTCTTTTCTTTAAATTTATTTATAAACGTTTCATGGTGAATTTAATTGAATTTAAAAATATTGAAACATCTTCATGTGTAGTAACGTTAAATTTTGTGGCTGTCAAATCATGTATTTGCTTCAGCAAACTGATTGCATTTGAAGTAAAAAAAAACCGTCAAATCATTTTAAGCAAAACGTACTTTTAACATTCGTGAACTGTAAAAAGCATTTTGTGAAAGTAGGATTTTTTTGAAAAGCACCTGACGAGAATTAATGTTTCTTATATTTTTAATTTGATATGCAGCTTTACACGCCTGTGGTAACATTCCATATTCCACAGAAAGCTCACGTTGGCTGTCTCTTTGGATGGATCACGTTCTTGCCGTGTTGTTTTTGAGTGATTTCCCTTGTATGCTGGATATATATATATATAACGCTAATTCCCCCCCCCCCCATTAAGGCGAGTCTTTACATCTTCCTACCTTAAGATGAAAAAAAATAATAAAATACATTAGCATATATTTCCCCACAACGTCCTCATGATATAATCAACGTTATTTCAATGGCCTGCCGTCCGTGCGTGTAAAAGGACACACGTTTACGTATTCCTATGTAAAGTGTTTGAAAACGTAGAGGGGAATCCGTTTTTTCGCCTTTTTTTTTCGCCCTATGGTCGACTTTTCAACAACTTCTTTCGCCCTAAGTGGGGAATTAGAGACAAATATATATATATATATATATATCCGACTACTTTAGCTTATTATTTATCAATTTACATCATTCTTCTCATATACAAATCATTGTTGCTCTTTCTATAATGGACAGCTGTTACCTCCGGGAAACAGCAACACCCTTACAACATATTACTGGTGATTCTTGGCAGCAGTAGACACTCCTTTTGGTATAATATGTGTTCTTGCCACCTTGGATTAAGTCATGTTTGTAAAATCTTTGACTCGGTTTGTTGGAGGTACTTATCAAATCTCTTAGATATGTCTATCATTTTCTTTTTTACTCGATTCAAATGTTGCACTGCATTTACTGAAATTGCCCTTCATTTAAAAGAATAGGCCAGACCCAAATTTATGTTTGATATGTTTAAGAGGAACATATTCTAAGCAATCTGTGAAATTGTCATTCATTTCCTATGTTCGGTTCTCGAGATATTAGCATTTGAAGTTGACACATTTTCTACCAAAAGTGAACTTGTAGCAAGCAGGTGTGACATCATGGCTTCACATTGAGGAC
>WURT03530665.1:0-21338 GCA_009936505.3 Holothuria glaberrima | reverse complement strand
TTTATATTTTTTAATTATTTATTTATTTATTTATTTATTTATTTATTTATTTATTTATTTATTTATTTATTTATCCCTCCCTTACAGATTGCAGTACTCCTACTTGATACCCAAGGGGCTTTCGATGAAAAGGCAACCATCTCGGATAATGCTACAATTTTTGCATATAGCACAATGATAAGTTCGGTGCAGGTAAGTTCAGCTAATAGTACAGCTGATAGGCGCAACATTTGACAGACTTGTGTATTTTATAATACATGTTTGAAATTTGCCACACGCCTGCCTAGGGTATACCCTGGGATGTTTTTGGCTATAAGGCCATCGTAAATTTGCCATGTGCCAACAATGGAGGCCTTTTCCCTTGTAGAAAGAGTTGTTGTTGTCCAGTTGTTGTGGTTAAAAAAACTTGACATTTGGCACACAATCAAATGCTCCTAACTGTACTTCTAATATATAATTTTCCTATGAAATAATTGGAGGCCTTCTTACAAAATGGCCGCCACGGGTTGTTGATTTCCATATACTTTGTAATATTTCTGTTTATTAAGTGTTGATACTATCAAGGACTTGAAAACTTTGCATTTGACGAGCAATTACATGCTTTAGACTATAGTCTAGGGCATTCATATATTTGCCCTGTAACGATAAAAAAGGCCTTGACTGGTTCTTATCATACAGTTTGAAAAATGTCTTTGTGTAAAATGCTAATGTCATCGGAAACTTGAATGCTTGGCATTTGACACATAATTGAAGGCCTTTTCTGAAGTGTCAAGTCGAATTTGTTTTGCTACAACAATTACAGTCACTATTCAAAATGGCCTCCATTTACGAAGTGATTTACTCATATTGCATTTTGACGCAGAATGAGGAGTGGTCCCCCACCCGTCCAAACAAACATGTAAAGTTGTAGCTAGCTTGTATGTATAGGTAGCTCCCTCTGGTATCTATTTGCACCTACAGATGGAGTTCGAAAATTTATGGATGGAGAGTCGGAGAACCAGTCTATTTAAAACTACTGTTGCTTCTTTAAAAAATATAATAGTGTTAATCAAATTTGTACATGCCAGGGCTTTTCCAAGTGTGGCCACCCAAGTGGACACTGTTGTTTCACCAGGGTCGAATGATGTATAAGAATTCATGAAAAATATCTAACCCTGTCTAAGCTATTTGTCTAAGTAGCATACCAAGGTAAGATTATTGAAAGGTTTTCGGGTGTGCAATTGCTCTTACTTTGGTGAAGTTAATATTTTGACATTATAAGAACAAATATTATTAGCCAAGACCTGACAACGATTTGATGTACAAATCACATACATTTGGACATGTATGTGTAAAAGGAACATCCGAAAGAAAAAAATCTTACTCACAATTTTGTATTTTTATTTTCAAAATAAAATAAGTTTACTTTTTGAAGTCAGGTATTTGACTCAAGGTTTACTCCATCCGTTGACCTTTGCAGTAAAAATGACCTCATAACTTGGACTTTTCATCTAACTAATTTGTCCTCAAAATATAACTAAAAAGATCAAAAGTCAAAATCATTCAAAATAATGGTAAAAAAATGGACTTTAGAATCCAAATAGTGACAGTAGGAAAAGCCACCCAATTTTGGAAAGTGCAATTTTGGCTCTTGTTTTTGATTTATGAGACTAGAAGTCAAAACAATGTGGTTACAATGTTTACAATTAAGACTGTTACAGTTAAACTAATGACATTAGAATAAAATTTATGACCCTAAATTTTGCATAATATTGACATTGAAAGTCAAAGATGTCAGATGAAACTTTGTGACATTTTACCCTTTGACAATTTATTACATAAACCTTGACTTTCTGCGTCATAATCTCACAATTAAACGAACTTAGAGTGAAGTTTGATTGAGATCTGTCGAATAATATGCTTGCATGAAGGAATTACGTGAGAGCGCATTGGTTGACTGACTATCATTTTTGAACCCTTGTGTTCACATCTTAAAGCAAGGGTGAGGACGACCACATAAATTGAAGTTAATTTTTACATACTTTTATAGGTGAAATTTCATTTACATCCAAACCGATCGTTTGGGTGGGATGCAAGCATATGATTCGACAGAATTTCAATCAAAATTCACTCTAAGTTCGTTTCATTGTGAGATTTTATCTCATCACATGCCTTGCATTCCGGAACTAAGTGAGATTTCAAAGCAGCAGATGGGAACATAAGCCAAGACAACTTGTTTCCTTGTGACATTTTTTCTGTTCAAGTGTACACTGAAACAAGATTGCAATGAAACTGATGCAAAAGAATTATTTGAACAATTTTCTTCTTATAAAACTCTGCATATGCTTTAGCATTACTTCAACCTGCTGTCTAAGACCTCCAGCCTGCTGTCTAAGACCTGCTGAAGTGGTACACATTTATCACTGGCAGCTGAAGTATCACTGGCAGCTGAAGTAGTTGCTGCACGAGTACTATGGGTTTTCCATACGTCAGTGTTTATTCCAGAGGCAGTTATCACTGCTTTAATCCATCTGCTGATAGTCTCTCTAGATACTGGTCCATAGTGTTGCATATCACTTATAAACAGGTTGGATTTATCCCTTCGTTCTATCAATATATGGTTCAGAGGAGAATAAATACACAAACATTCCTCTTCTTAGTATTTTTCAAAAAACTTCTAATCCAATATGTCCTGGCCTTGTTTGATTGACTTTGCCAATGATGAAAAAGGGTAAACGTTTCATCTGGCTGCTTTAAATGAGACAGATCTAAACTGCACAAAGTTGGAAGTCGTTGAGCGAAAACTAAAGCTGAAAGAATGACAGTTCTGTAACATAAATTTTTAAGCGTTAGCTCCTTCTTTGGTCGTAAATAATTAAATACAACAGAGACGTCCCAAATATTATGATACCTTGGCTGAGGCGTTCTAAGCTCAAAAACTCTCTTTAAAAACTTTTTGATGAGGACCTCCTTTCCTTTATATCTTGTAACCAACAAACAGGAAGACAACATGCTGCGAGCAGTATTAATGGCACTGTAGCTGAGACCAGCGTCAAAGCGTTCAACTAAAAAAAACTCAAGAACACCACTAAAAGTGGCCGGCAATGGGTTAAGGCTCCTGTTGCCACAAAATAATAGCCATCTTGATAATTATACTGCATACTGCTTTCTGGTGCTTTCAGGATAATTTCGGCTGCCCTTGACGAAACTCCTCTGTCAAGTAATGATTCCCGGAAATGAAACAGGCGATTAGCCTTAGTTTCTTGTAAAGCGGGTGCGTCTGACCTGTCATAGGGAAAGTCAAAAAATTTCTGGTTATTGGAAGAAGCAGGGGTAACTCTACTGACAATTCCATAAGCTTTACGAACCCTGGTTGTGTGGTCCACAGAGGGGCTGTAATTTTACCACACGTTTTATTTCTCCACCTTCTGTAAACATTTTCCTATCAAACTAAAAGGCGGGAAAGCATAAATGTATTCATTCCACTGTACGTTAAACGCATCACCCGCAAAAGCATATGGATCTTGTTTCAAGAAATAAAAGTAGGGACTCCATTATTATGTCAGGAGGCAAACAGGTCAATGGTGGGGCGACTCGTCACTGCCACAATCTCGTCAAATATTTTAGAATTTAACATCCATTCGGTATTAGACATCTTGGAAAGAGATAAGTTATCCATATTTCCCGTATTATATTCCCATATATTCCCGCCCTTGCACCATAACCAAATTTTCTCTGTCATAGAATTGCAATTCCATGATATTGTACGTCCGATCTTATTTCCCCAAGCAACTGCCGTCGTGTTATCAGTTAAGATTTTGATGTGTTTTTCACACAAACTATTACACAAAGTTATTAAGTCAAAATAAATAGCAAAGAGTTCCATATAATTTATATGAAGTTCTCTTTATGGAATTCCATGTACCAATTGTCGAATGCGAATTGTCGTTGCCCCACTTCCAATTCTGGAAGCATTACATTTCATAACCAAATGAGGTGGTTAATAACCAATTAATTTAAATGCAGAATCATTATTATCTATCCACCATAAAAGTGCCGGTCTACTCTCAGGAGATAACGTTGCTCTTGCGCTAAAGTACCCCTTTGAAAATGCTAAGAATTTGTGCTTATCAAATTCTACAATCGGTAAAATAGCTGAACAATTCCACACCTGGAAAATTAGCTACCAGAATCCCAATAACTTCTGCCAAATCATGGATTGTAATCTTCGAAGCAGAATTAATTCCAAGTACTTTGCCTTAGTTTTTTACTTCTTTTCACGCGAAGGAGATATCTACATACTGACAGAGTCAAACTGAAAACCCCAAAACTTGATTTGTTGTTTGGGCAGCCATTCTGATTTCACCTTATGGACAACAAAACCTAGTTTGGCAAACAAATCCACTGTAGCGTTTACTGCTCTTTTGCATTCATCAAAACAGTCACCCCGAATATATGTATCATCTACATAACCCAACACTGTGTGGCCATTTTGCCTCAAGGTGAAAACTATTGCTTTCAAGAGCTTTGTAGAAATTCTTGGGGCACAAGCTAGTCCTTTTGGTAAGCACTTATATTCATAAATATTTTGGATCCACATAAAACGTAGATATTCGCGGAATTTTTGATTAAATTCATGAGAATCATAAGCATCCCGCAGATATACTGATGCCACGAAACACCCTGGTCGTATTAGATCTAAGGGGGGAAGGCAAACCATCCATTTTGAAATGGTGATATTTTACAAACTTTTTAAAAGATTTTAGACTCAGTGTAAATCTATGGGAGCCTTCCTTATTCGGAATAAAGAAGACTGGAGACATGATATCCCCGGCAGATCTCACTGCTTTGCACAAAACTCCCTTACGCACTAATTTACAGATTTGTGAATCATAAGCCATACTAAATTCGAGTAGAGCTATCAAAGGTATTTGGTAGGGGTACTTGATCAATACAATGGAGGTTTTTCAACATTTGCAAAATTTCTTTATCCAAAGTAAATGTCATCCAGGTATCATAAAAATTTGACAGTCTACCAGCTACTTTAAGTTCATGGCCGGAGGACAAATCACAACGCACATGTTTCACACACCTCACCTGCAGTCATGTCTTCTTAGCTACTTCTCTCTCTCTCTCTGGATGTGGTGGTGCCATGGTCTCGAGAAACCTCTGTCTTGGCCTAAAAAGGCTTAGGCCTCTTCCACCTCGACCTCTAAATGTTCTTGTTGTACGATACTGATACCCTGTACCAGCAGTGCTACCAGTGGCTTTTGCCGCTATTTTGTTGGCTTCAGCTATGTCTTTTAGCTATCTGGAGATATCGTCTCCAAACAGAAATTTCATTTATCGGAACTTTTTCCGAAAAAATCGCCTTAAAATCTTTATTTAGGTCAGTCTTTATGAAATCTCTTCGAGCTAAGTTCAGCTCTAAATTTCCTTGAGCCACCAGCCCTAGGGCTTCAAATACTCCATGGATAATATCTCTGTTTACTGAGGTTTGGCTCTAATAAACCTTCAATTGATACAGACAAGGCAATCATGCCCTTAACCATAGCAGGACTGAGTCTTTTGAAATTTAATACCTTTGCTTCTTGTTCAAGCTTTCAATTTGCTTCAAATGAGCTGGTTTACCCGAGTAAGCTGAAGCAGATCACAGTTCTCCGGCTGAGAATGTTTTTCACTTTTTCTTTCATCTTTTCATCAGACAGCTTCTCTGTCTGCATTTTGTGAATAAATTTGGCTATTTTTGAAGGCATCTTGGGGCCTTTTGTTTCAGTTGCTAACGAATGTACAACTGTGTTAATAAAAGAATTCTCATCCTCCGTTTCAGGGTAAGCATTGAAAATGCTTAAAATGTCATTCAACATGCGTTTCTATTTTGGCACGTATTGCTTCATGCTCATCATCAGTAAATGACCCTGAGATACTTGGTTGACCGAAATACCTGATGTGGAGGCTGTGGCCTCAAGGACTGCCTGTTTAATGAATTAAGATAATTCTGGGGAATTTCCTTCGGAAGAGAAGTTTCTGACTGGGCTGAAGGACCTGGATCACTCAGTTGATGAGAGAATTGAGCTTCATCTAAATACTCAAGCTCTTCGTCCATGTTAAAGATAAATAGCTCAAACTCACAGGAAAGGTAGTCTGAACCTTTTGCTTTTCCTGTATAAAACTATACGTTAGACCTTAAAACGCCTATGTTCATAGGCGGTCTAACCTCAGGTGCTCCGCAATTATGCCTGCCCGGACTTATAGGCCCACTTTGTGGACTAACACAAGAACAACGCAATTATGCATGTTCTGAATGTACGGTAAATAAAATTTAGAGCAGCAAAACCACTCACCTAAAAGATTCATATAGTCTATAAGTACTGAACCACAACTATACTACAGACTGTCAACGGCTGAATACAGCAGCAGTGCCAGTACTAGTCAACGCGCTCTCACGTAGTTCCGGAATGCAAAGCGCGTGGTAAGATAGGTCAAACTGGTAACTTAAGATAAAAAGTCATATCAGAGGATTCAAGTCATAGTTGTGTTTTAGTATAATTCTTTGTTTCTAAAAGACTAATAGAGCGACTTTAATACTCTTAATATTGATATTTTTGTTTGTACTTTGGCAATGACATTTAAAATACTGATTTCGCTTCAAAACCTCATTATTTTGGCACTCAGAGCCACGGAAATGAGATAAAAAGTAAAATAAAAACCTTTAACGCCAAAAAGCATAATAAAATAATTTATATATAATTTTGAAGTTGTTTTGATATTTGGGCACAAAAGAGTCCAAGATTTTTAACACATGAATTTCGGAAGTTAAACAAAATTCAAAGAGCCATATTTTCAAAAGTCAGGCTTTTCCTGAGGTAGTGTTGACACCACTTTATGATGTTTGTTTTGTCGATAAATCCCTTCTAATTTTCAGCTCTATATGTAAGTTGTAGGTTTGAAAAGTCGTTGGGGTTTTCAATTATATTTGATGAAAATGTGGTATTAAGCAATACATCTATACTCGAAGGGCTGTAACCTCTGAAGCGCTAATCGTATACGTTTAAAACTTTAGGCATTTTCAGCATCATTAAAATGTATGCAAGCTTTTACAAAAATGTGTCTGAATGTAGCCTATACAACAGTTCATGCACATTCACCCTGCCAGGTAAGGTAGGGTGCTATCCAAGGCAGCCATTTTGGAAAATTCGCAAAGATAGACACCACACATTGTCATATAATAAATCTGTGACAAAGAAATTAATACAATTTTCATGATCTGTATATGACAATTTTATACAGAGGATTTCAAATAAGTCCCTAATGGTAACCTTTCATAACCAAACGAAGATTTCATACATGCCCAACGGCGTAATAAATAGACCTACTAAATGCATGTACACTAACGAGCATTTAAGGCCATTCTAAAATATCAGGGCAACCATTATCATCACAGGACAAATAAATGACCTTACCTAAAAGTCTTTACTTATGTGCCTAATGCAAAATTTGATGGAAACAATCGTTGTACGCGGAAATGTTACGAAATACACGAAAAAAAAAAAAAAAATTGTAATGGCGGCGTTTTTTGAAATAAGGCGGCCAGTGACGTCATAGGACAAGAATCTATTAGAGCTATTGTTCAGGACCCTTTAATTATGTGCCAAAATAGTCAACGTTTGTAACCAAAGTCCTTTATCTAAAGAAATGTCACAGAATAAAGGTAAAATACACACTAGTAGCGGTCATGTTGGCAAATAGCAGCCATTGTTGTCACATGACAAATCTACAATGGCACTATTGGCAAACGTATTTCTTAGGGAATGCCCTGTGCGCCAAATTTCATACTTTTATCATAAAAGACACAAATTCATGCACCTATCTGCTGCACTGTAAGAAATGTAGCCTTGAGAAGTCATAAATAGTGTCAGATCGTTGGTCCAGTGCAATAGATATTTCGTGCTTTTACTGAGTGAAATCGTCCATTTATTACTGCTTGGGTTAGATGTTTTTACAAAGGTCTTATAAGTATGCTTTGAACAGATGTGGTCGCTAACTGTTGTGGTAAAATGAAATTTGTAGATGCAAGTAAGAACTATCGGCTTCCATAAAGCTGGCCTTATGGAGAGACCGATGTAACATACTGTTGCTTGGGAGGGCTGGGGGCCTGCAACGTCATCCTGACGTCGGTGAGGTCCGAGGTTAGGCCGAGATTGAGGCCGACTTCGCACGTCTGACCAGGGCGGCATTTGCTAGGCGGTGTAGTGGCGTTGTCTTAGTGCAGCGAGGTCGGTTGAGGCTATCATGTAAATATTCTAAGTACCTACTACCTTTTTCTAAATTTTTGTAAATAGCTTGGGTTTGGGATGGTTTTGAGAGGCTCAGCCTGTAGTTATTGCACATAGTTATTACATCAAACACTGTCTTCTTTGCTATTTCAATGTAAATAGTTTTGACTATGAGGTTACATCTGCTCCCGGTTTTTGTTTTGTACTTTGTGTTCCGTTAGTGTACGTTTCGAAGCACGTAAAAATCACTAGCAGGTGCTTCGAACAATTATTTTGCTTTTACACGCTGACGGAGTTGCACAAACTGGGCGATTGAAATTCGGCCTTCTTTGTAACTGTATTGGGGAATTACCGTAGTTAATCAGTGCTTAGGCACTTGGTAAGCCTAATATTTTGTCACCTTCTTCTTGTAAAGATTTTTAACCTAAGCAACAACATAGGGGAGAACGATTTGCAAAGTCTTCAGATATTCCTGGACTATGGAAAGGTGGCCGTTGAGAAAAGTAAGGATAAAGAGAAACCTTTTCAGGTATGTCTGAATTTAACTCATCAACATTCATATTCAATTTTTCAATTGGAACATAATTTATGTAATGAGTGGGGCGCTTGTTAATTAAACGCCCAATACTTTATTTTATGAACTTCCCAGGGTTGACTGCGACTGAGAAGATTATGACACAGGGAATTCTTCAAAACAGATTCCATGAAAATTTTTCACCTTTCTAGATCTACATTTTGTCATAATTAAGTCCCCAGAATCTTGCAAAATGAAAGCTATTGAAATTACTCCCTCCCGTCAAGAGAGTTGGCAACATAGAATCCTGTGATTGGCAACGACTTGGTTAATAAAATGGAGGCCACTGTAATTAGCAGTAATTTTTATTGAGTTTTTTCTGGGACCATTTATTTAAATGTATCTTTTAAAAATTTTTATGCATATAAACATGTCAGTGCAAAGATTTCTAGAGTTTTACAAAAATCATTTCTAAAGTTTGATCATAAGAATCAATCTAATTTTCTTAACTCCGCTAGCCCTACAGGAGGTATAAAGCGTTTGAAATTTCACCAGTCCTAAAGAACTATATAGTGGAATTATTTTGTCTTACAACTCAGGCCAAATTCATAAAGCCTGATTTCTTTTGCATGAGTCACAAAGATAGACTCGGGTATTTCCTACAAATTGTGCGATTCGACGATTGTCTCGTGACGTCAGATGGTTGCACCACCTAGTACCCTTATTTGTCCTGTTTGGGCCATAATTTGTACCTGTCAACAGATAATCCCTTGTATAGACTGTACGAGAAGTCTGGAACAATTATACTTTTTTCGAGGCTATACTGCTGTGATCTGTAATTCGAAGTACATACGTTGGCATGTAGCAATATTAATAAATATAGATTCAACAAGTGTCGTTCTACAGCCTCTGGCCAACTGAGTTGCTAAGACCAGTGAGCCGTTTCATCCTGCTCTGATCATGGAACGAATAACCTTTAGAACTGGTCTTGCTCAGATGTTGCTTTCATTGATTTGGCTTCTCCCATGAAAAAGACTTTTGAGTAAGTGTTTTACGCTGCAATTGTTCTCAGATGATGGAGAAGGCTGCCTTTTATCAAAGACAAACTAGACCTCTAGTCAACGTACATGTGTACAGTTCTTTTACAGACTGAATAAAACGAGCTGCTAGGTAAATAAAACTCAAGTAATAGTGTGGGTGCAGCTATGGAACACCTCGTTTATGAGCTCTGACTCATGACTAGATAACTTTTAGTTGATGGGTTTTTATTGAACTGTACGACTGTGTTTCTGTGGGATCAAGTTCTCGTGCAGTCTGGCTGGTCCCGTGAACGTTTGATGTAATTGGCGGCATGCGTGTGCCAGTTTTGCCACCAGGTGGACGTGTATTACTCCTGTAACTATATTGAGTGCGATTGCAATACGTTGGCATATGTACGTGCAAAAAGTGCACGTTGGACAACTGCTACGATACAAAGTGCTGGGTTTGCATTGTACAACTGTCTAAATTGTAATATACAGGCTTGCCTACGTGACACACTATTTTTATGTCATAAAGGATCATCTGATTGGTTGATATCGTTGTTAAAAAGCTCTACTGCACACTGGGGCTAAAAGGAGTATTTAAATAGACGATTTTGGTAAAAATGAATCGATTTTAATACAAGAAACGATCATTCTGTTTCAAAGTATATCCTAAATATTGAAAACTGAGAAGCAACATATACGCGTATCACACCCATTTTAGGGTTTTGGAATGTTTGATGTAGTCTTTACCATACCAAACTCATATTTTTCCGACAGACACTCATTTTCTTGGTACGTGACTGGCAATGGGAAGACAAGTTTCCATTTGGTGCTCGAGGGGGTCAAAAGTTCCTTGACAGCAAATTGTCAGTAAGTTCATAGCATACTTAATTTTTTTTAAATATCCTCCTTGGTTTATGTTAAACTTGGTTCTGACGGACTTGCTCTACAAAACCAAGACACCAAGCATTTTGAAGAATTAAAACCTTTCTTAAAGGCAATCTTCTCCTTGGATAAACTTCTTAGAAAGGATATCTTTAAAGAGATTGTAAAAGCATTAAATGTACAAAAGTTGTACTTCATGCAACTCATGATCTCCGTTTCGAAAATTTGCACTGCATCTTATCTGATCAACCAGACAAGAAAGAAAGCTTTATTCAAGCTTTTGTTGCAAAATGACCAAAACTGATTATTTGTTTGAAAGTGTACCTAAACTCAAACATTCTAAAAATATACGTCAGACGGCTTGACAAATGAATTTCAATGGTCCAACTCCCATCGTCACAGGACATTCCTGAGCTGAGAGATAAAATGTTGAAGCTTATTCACTGAATTTAAAATAGTGGATTGTGCATTAATTTGTGATGTTTTTCTTGTACAACTCAAATCACCTTACTTTGTTTTTTTTTTTTTTTTGAAAGCCATTGCACCTTATCCCGAAACTTGATCACTGTCTTACTGTTGTCGGGTGACTTGACTACACAAGCCCCTTCATACAACATGCTATGCAAGAAAATAGTAAATTTTTCAAGGTTATATAAACACTAAACACTAATTTCAAAAGGAAACAAAAGCAGATAACGTGATTATACAAGAAGGACATCACAGATAATGAAGCAATTGACAATTTCAAATTTAGTGAATACCTTTCAACATTTTATATCTCAGCAATGGAATAAGCTATGAAGATGGGAGCTGAATGAATGGGATTTACTTGCAGCCTCTAAAATATATGTTCTCGTAATTGAAGACTGTAGGCACACTTTAAACAGAACCTAGTCAGATATTACACTAGTACACCTTTGCTTGGCCTGTCAAATTTGTTTTATTCGTGTCTACCTCTTCATACTACAGAGAGAACGATATGAACATTGTCTATAGTAAACACTTTTCCTATCTCAAAACGTTATTTTTTTATTAGTCAAAATTTCCGGATTTTCAATATTGACGTCATGTGTAGATATGATAACGTAAACTTACGGGCACAAACAAAGTATGTGTTCTTATCTTTTAAACTTTGGTTCGATTGGAATTTCGGAAAAGTTCTTATAAACAGAACTAATAAAATTTTCAACGCCTGTGCATGCTTTCCTTACTATTTTTTTTTTGTTACATACATGTACACCTTATGCAGAAATACTCAACGTATGTCTGATCAGATATCATTACAGGGAGATTCTACATTTATAGGAAAATCAGTAACTTCTTAACCCAACCAGCCCTTGCTATATAATAAATCCTTTGGAACCCCTTTCACCTCCGCGGACTATTCACTCTTAATGTTGGCAGTTTGTATCAGGAACGAACTAAAACTGGAAGAAAAAGGAACTTGACGCCTGCCATTAAAATATTTAAAAAATAATGCGTCTATTATTGAACGACTTACTCATTGTAAGCCTAATAGTATCATAACAAATATAATGGTATCTTTTTATCGACATGATTTATAATACTTTTTATGTTTTATTTTATTTCCAAAAGACGTCTGGGAAAAAGAAAGAACTAGTCAAAGTTAGGGAGGATATCCGCTCTTGCTTTGAAAAGATCAAATGCTTTCTTATGCCCTACCCAGGGTGTAAAATTGCAAATGGAAGGCATGCTAAGCACATTAATGGTAAGTTAACATGTTTTTGTAATCATGTATAAAAATTAAAGATAAAGAGATTTCAGAACACTTATCCCTGGACAGAAAAATATTGTCTTTTCAATTTTAAAATTTTAAAATTATGTACTATTCAGAAAACAGGCTTTTGTTTTAAATGAAGCGATCTGTTTTGAACATTTTATATTTATTACCTTAATCATTTTATAATATACAATTGGTTTCAAGAACGGGTTTATATCGCTTAGTCAGTTTCCTTTGTTTTGCCTCACTGTAACAACACTTAATTTAGGTTAGTCTTTATTCGTTACTGTACTATTTACCTCCTTTGCAAATCGTGTAGTAAGTGGTCATTTCCCACTTAAGTTAAGCCAACGTTCTTGCAGATTTTGTAAGTACCAAATGGTATAATATTGCTATGTGAGAGGGTGGGGTTACTGGTAGAGCACTAAATGTCAAATTCCTATATTTGAATCTTCTTTCTTTCTTGGAAGAACAGCTAGGGTTTGAACAGAAGATTTATTCACGTATTCCCGTCCAATACGATTTTAGTAATTAATCCAATCGGCAGGTCTTCACCTTTGCCAAAAAGTCCCACATATTCTCAGGCAAAGGTTTTTAGCTTCCATGGATAGGTTTTTAGCTTCAATGGATGGGATCTATATAATAAAATTTGGGTTTTAGCATTGTCATTGAACTTGTGGAAGATAGAAACCTTTTCAGCATGTCTGAGACACAGGTATGCCATTTGGTTTTGTCTTACATTGATGCATTAATTTGTAAAATATTTCAGATATGTAAGAGGTTGCCATCTGTGTAGGATTGGAACCTCAAGTGGTGCATCTGACCAAAAAGATCCATGATCTGACTTTCCTTTCACTTAGTGATTCTCCGTCTGTCATAAAGCCCAGGGCACCCTACCCCAGTAGGGCCTCAAAGGCCCCAAATACGATTCACCCAAGCTTTATATGAGGAATACCTTCCCATACCTTTATATGAAGAAAGTTCACCCCGGTATGCCTTAGTCTTTTTAAATGTCCTAAACTGACTTCATGTTGTACTAACTACCAGTTACAAATTCATACTAAAACACTTGTTCTGATAACTTTTTCACGGATATTTTAGACATAGCAGCGCCATTTTGTGACTGCATGAAAGAACTTGTTAAGATGTTGTTCTCATCGCGAGATTTAAAACCAAAGCGAATCGATGGATCAGTTGTGACATGTGAAAGTTTCCTTGGGTGCATGAAGGTAAATATTTGAGTTTCTTACTATCAACTGACTTGGAGCTGTTTGATTCTGGGTCTCGGAGCTCATTTTAATTCACTTCCACTTTAGAGAAGATTGTAAGGGCTTTCCTTACAGTGTTAGAGTATTCTTCAAGCAAAATGTTCGTGGTGACACAATCTTTAGATTCAGGATAAGTTTTGATATACAAATTAAAGAGTTTCTTTACGATTTGTCTTTACAGCCTTACATGGTAATACTACAAAAGGAAAAAATGCCATCTGTAGAGACAGTTCTGCAGGTTTGTACTTAACACATTTTTTTGCAATGTGTACATTATTCAAAGATTAAAAAAATTATTCGTTTCTCCACTCAAAAACAAAACCAAATAAATTGCTTGAAAACTGTGTCCTACCTATCAGTTGGTAATGGAAGCATTCATTTTGAGACCCTCTAGCTTTCCAAGCTTGTTTTTGGTGTATGAGGGCCTTAAAACAACCAAGAATGATGTAATGTGTTAAATGTGCAAGTAAAATCAGGTATATAGGGTAGGACACATGGCACAGGCGTGTCCTTCCATTATTACTCTGCTATATTGGGCTTAAACTGGTTGGTATGAGACGTTATCTGTTGTTATCTAGACAGATGACCATTGCTATGAGTCTAGAAGACAAAATATCACTTTGGGTGTCTCAATATTCCTTATTGCCTTAGATTAGTAATTTAAATGGAGTTTTTTGTTTTGAACAGACGATAAAAGCGCTAGATCATGAAAAGCTATCTGAAATCACAAAGAGTGTAAGACAGGGTCAACATAAGGGGTTATTAAGTACAAAATTTTTAGAAAGCCCTTAAAACCGATAATGCCCCAAAAATTTCAAGCACTCAAAAAATTTCGCATAAATTAATTACAAACTTTTCGTCCTAAGTCATGATATTTCAAGCATGAAGTGTTTCTTGATGATGATATTAATATGCAAAATATTTTTACATCAGTGTACTTAGTACATATCTTACGTTAAGATACAACACCTTCCATTTCAGGCATCTGCAAAGGCTCAGAACCATGTGGCTCTCTCTGCTGCTTTTCGACTTTACAAAGAAAAAATGGACGAGGTAAGTCAAAAATTTTTGTAGAGAAGTATTATTTAATTAAACTAACAATTTCCACTACTTCTGTACAAGTTACTTTTAGAAAAGGTCGATTTCCTTAGTCTTTTCATTTGTCCATCCACAGGGTCTTAAAGACCAACCTTACTTAGAACAAAGAGCCTTGATGGACATCCATAAAGTGAGTCGGAAAGAAGCAGTCGATCATTTTCAAACTCAGAAGAAATTAGGTGGTGAGGAAATCAGCAAGGAATATCAAACTACTCTAGAAGAAGATATTAAAACTGAATTTAAAAGGTATTCGGAGCTTAATGATTCCAAAAACATCTTCCAGGTGCTGAAAGAACCCTTCTTCTCAATTGCTGGTATGGTATCTACATATCTTGCACCTTCATTTCTTGGACTGGCGGGAGCTCCTGCTTTCTTATGCTATGTACTTTGTGGTGTTTCCGGTTATGTCTTATTATCCTGGGGTAGAGGCAGAGGAAGGGCGCTTCTGAACAAGCTACGTTTTTGGCAACAGGTAAGATGGCAAGTAGCAGCAAACTACGTCTTAAAGATTGAAATCCGTTTATGAAGCAATAGACAACCGCGTTCATATTTAAACACACTGCAATGATTGCAAAATTACATTGAAGGGGGAAAGAGGTATCCACTGCATAATTTAAAATTCTTGTAAAATATATGTATATATACATGTATATGTATATGTACTTATCACCTCGGTTCAGTACTACAAGCCTACCGCAACTCACATGTATTTACATTTTAATAGTTTCCACCCTAAAAACGTTAAATATCCATTGCGTACAGTCAATGCTTAAGACTCAAACGTATTTGCTCCGATCCTGTTGATTTTGATACACAGATTTCGCGTATGACAGGTTTCTTCTTGACAGCCGGCTACCCACTTTCTATTATCAGAAAGCAAATTACCCGTGACAAACGGGCTAACCGTTCGGATCTCCTTCAATACCAGAGAAAGGGTCCGAATACTCGCATACCATTAGTCACCACCTACCACCCGTCTGTCAAATGCTTCATGCATACCCTTAGACGCGATTTTGAATTATTCAAGGAAGACAAATCATTATCCGATCATTTCAGCGCAACTCCTCTACATGCTTTAAAGCAACCACCTAACCTTAGGCGATTACTCACTTCATCCAAACTTTCTACAGACCGTGACAAACACGAAGGCAATACCGCCTGCCAAAAAGCGCGATGCCAAATTTGTTCTCACATTTCCACACGTACACTTGTACCTATCCCTAATGTTCAGTTTACCATCAGTCCCCCCTCCCTTTCGTGCGATTCCACTAATCTTGTTTATATATTTTATTGCAGTGTATGTAGTAAAGGTAATTACATAGGTGAAACCTGTACCTCTTTTCGTTTGCGTTTTAATAATCGCAAAAATTCCATACGTGACAATTTTTCAGGATTTCCTGTGGGTGAACACTTCAATCTTCCAGGGCATTCTCTCAAAAATTTACAATGTATTCTTGTATCATCTAACTTTAATTCATCAGAGGAACGCAAGCGCAAGGAAATTGACTGTATCTTACGAATTAATTCTCATGTAAACGGTCTTAACAAAGACTTAGGAGTTCTGTCAAATTATCACTTCTACAAACATATTTAACCCTTTGACAACACTTTCTTTTGTTGTCAAAGCTATTAGTACTGCGCTCAACCAACTTAGGCTCTGTTTAATTATTGTATTATCGCCGATTCTTTAATCGCTAAGTCTAACAGTAGACCTATGTGTTCAACCAAGTTCAACGCTGTAATTCTCCGATTGTGACTTCCTCTGTTTTTCTGTTTACTTACTGTATTATCGTCGATTCTTTAATCGCTTACTCTAATAGTACATGTTTGCTACGCTGAATAATATGTTTCCTTGTACATTGAACTCTAAACTTTGCACTTGCAGTCTAGTCATTATTGGAGAAGGTCCCAGGGGACCGAAAATTTCAATAAAATCCATGTTTGATTCCTTGCCGAAGGCAGGCAAGGAATCTATGCGATGGTGATGTCGTGTGTGTGTATGTGTGTGTATAGATGTGTGTATGTGACGCCTAGCTTGTAAACACGATATCTCAAGATAGCAATAACCGACACTTTTCATAATTGGTATATAGATTTGTCATGTTGAGAGGAAGAACCTTATTGTTTCTGGTGGAGGTCAAAGGTCATTTGAGGTCACCAGAGGTCAAAAGGCGAAAGCCTTGTAAATACGATATCTCGAGATAAGAAAGACCGACACTTTTCACATTTGGTATATAGATTTGTCATGTTAAGAAGAAGAACCCTAATGTTTTAGTGGAGGTCAAAGGTCATCGGTCATCTGAGGTCACCAGAGGTTAAACTGCGAAAACCTTGTAAACACGATATCTCGAGATAGGAATGGACGACACTTTTCATATTTAATATATAGATTTGTCATGTTCAGAAGAAGGACCCTATTGTTCTGATGGTGGTCAAAGGTCATTTGAGGTCACCGGAGGTTAAACTGCGCAAACCTTGTAAGTGGCTTGTAGACACTATATCTCAAGGTGGCAATGACTGACACTTTTCATGTTTGGTATAAAGACTTTTTATGTTGAAAGGGAGAACGCTACAGTTTTTGGTGGAGGTCAAAGGTCATTTGAGGTCACCAGAGGTCAAAAGTAAAAAACCTTGTAAACACGATATCTCAAGGCAGGAAGCTTGGATAGATATCATATGTAGTATGTGGATGCATTATGGTGGGAAGATGAACTCTATTGTTTCTGGTGGAGGTCAAAGGTCATCTGGGGTCATGAGGAGTCAAACACGGAAAACCTTGTTTACAAGATATCTCAAGGTAGGAAACTTGGATAGATTTCATAATTGGTATGTGCATGCCTTATGATGAGAAGAAGAACCATGTTGTCCTTGCTGGAGGTCAAACGTCATCTGGGGTAAAAGTCTGAGAACCTTCTCAACATGATTTCTCAATGTAGGAAGCTTGGATAGATTTCATACGTGGTACATGGATGCTTTATGTTTGGAGGAAGAGCCTTTTGTTTTGTGGAGGTCAAAGGTCATCTGGGGTCATTAGAGGTTGAAAGCAAAATTTCCCAAGAATTCCCAAGAAAATCCCAACATTTTCTATGGCAAGGAATCACTAAGCCTTTGGGCTTTCTGGTTGAATCTGTATTCCGGTGTGTCAACTATGAGACTGATCTCATTTTTGTTGTTGTTTATATTTCTTATTGGAATACACGTGGAACTAACTTCTATTATATATATATATATATATAATATATATATGTGTACCTAATTGTGAAAGAAGGGGAAATTTTTTGCTAAAAAGTCAACGTTAAGGGTAAATTGCCATTAGCACAATAACTTCAATGTTGACCAAATTACAGACAAATATCTGTTAACATGTGCGGCTGAGGGCCTTTGAATTTACGTACATGTAAACCATTTTAGTCAGAGCATGTGTATTTATCATTATTACCGTCTCACGTTCTCACGTCCTTTTTGCAGCGTCAAACTCCTGCACCAGACGAGGGTATCCGGGGCAATGATGGTATCAGTGGCAGTGGCCTCACTCTAGTAGCATGTGCTTCAGGAGCATTGATTATATATAATTTGACAAGTGTTGCAGAAATGCTTTTTAAGCTTGTTCCAGTGGTGGCGGTTCTTGTCGCTGGGTTGCACGCCTATCTTACAGGGTATTTCAACGCGTAACTAGCCTTGTCTTTCTCTGAGCATATACTGACCATTTGGCTATACTTTATTGTCATCCGAAGTTTATGATTTTATCAAACTATACAAGTTTGCTTTCAGATATCCCTATATCTGTGGTAATTAAAAACCTCTTATGTTTCTTATTTTTTTTATATATCTCAGATAAGTAATGTTGAAGCTTATGACTCTTTGCTGTTGTCTTTTCAAACACTTAATATTCATAACTATCGATATTAGTGTACTTTGGTCAAAACTGTACGGCTCTCAACGGATTTTATTTTACACCTCATTAGCTGTAGGGGTGGTTTAGAGGATGACAAGAGTTTACTTTCGTTAAATATAGAAAACTTGTTTTTGGAACACATAATGTTATTATGATTTTTGAAGTGTGTAAAATACTGTATGCGAAGTTACTTTTTGGGTACATTTTTGCATGTTTCATGCAGAGATACTTTCAAAAGTTTTCATAAGGACTATATATCTTCTGTTATTTTCCCAAGAATGTTGCAAATTTGCTTCATGTTTGTATCAGTTGAACACAATTAAAGGACTCAGTAATCTTAATATTAAATATTTCTTTTCACACCCAGTTCAAACAATTTAGTTCAGAGGTGATGGCGCATTTATCTTGCTTCTTTACACTAGTCGCACGGGTACTGGTCCGTTTTAACGTATACATTGTTTTGGATGGATGATTCATGTTCAGAATAATGTATTTGTCATCAGTGGAATGATTTATTCCAAATATTGTGCGCCATATCAACTCCTGTCTTCACATCGTGTCCAAAAAATCCCTTTTCACCATGTTTCACAACACTTTGGGCCTAAATTTCCCTCAACTATACTAAAAAGAATCAAATCGGTGTTTGATTATTCAGGTGACAGGAATGGTTTTCATATGTTTTCGGGAGACAATAATGAGGCTTAAATTGCACATAAAGTCTGCAATTTCAAAAATATATGTTTCAAAGCGTGAAAAAGGAACAGAAAAGATCTAACTACGATTTTTGCAGATCATTCTTGGGCTGAGATGTGGAATATTGGAGCTTATTCACTCACATTAAAATGGTAGATTGTGAAATAATTTGTAATGTCATTCTTGTACTACCCAAATTACAGTCTTTGTCTTTTCTTTATTTTTCCGAGAGTCACTTTACTGTGTGCCAAAATGTGATAACTTTCTTACTTTTTGGGATGACTTGACTATACAAGCCCATATTAACATCACGCTATGCAAGAGAACAGAAAGCCTATCAAAGGGTTATATAAACATTTTAATCGGATGGCTTTATAATTAGGGGATAAATGCGAGGGTGCCCCGGTCTCAAATGTGATTTGAGACCGACGATGACGTCATCAAAGAGGCTGAGCGGACCGAGGCGTTAGCTGAGGTCCGCTGAATATAGTTTTTCTAGCATTCATTCGTGGGATGATCGTGGCTATGAGTATGAGTATGGCTGCATCATGCTTTCGAATGGTTAAAGCTTGTGCAGGGATGCAGGGCTTAAAACAATGTAAATACTAGTTTACAGTACCTGGTTTTAGGCATTATGGAAACTTGTGTAGGGCTGAGCTAGCTATCTGTGTTGTCCTTACTCAGCTATTATAATGGTTTGTGTTGCTATGGTAACCATCATGGACAAAGCATAGTTCACAGTGCAGTCCTAACAGTGACTGATATTCAATTCACCTTAAAGTAATTCCCTTAACTGTCAAAGGCCAGTCTCGAATGGCGATTCGAGACTGGTCTCGAATGGTTTTCAACCAATCAGACTGCAGGAAATCAATAAAGGTGTTTATGAATCAAAAATAATGTACTCGAATGCACGATGGTTTCAAACCCTGTCGTTCTACTTTTAATGCATTATGAGAACTTACTGAAGAAATAACTGCTAGGTAAAACAAACCATCCATTGTAGTTTTCATTAATCTAACAAGTATTAGATACAATAGGGCATCACCTATTACAGAAGAAATTAAATCATTACTTATGCTTTGGAGTTGTTTCTGATTGGCTGGCTACTTATTTGGCAAAAAGAAAGCAATCTGCCCAAATCAATGATATAACTTACTGAAAGCTGTACCGGTTAAATGAGTTTGTAAATATGTAACCGAATGTAAACGTGTTTTTCAATTGGGATTTTATATTGTGAATACATTTGCAAGAAACCTATTAAACATGAATAGTTGTCCGAGTGAACTTACGAAAAAATGCATCTGCGACTGTTGACATGAACCCTTCGCCTAACCAGCCTACCACGGTGAACTGTATCCATGAAATTTATCAGTGACTCATTTTCTCGCCTCCGTGGCTGTTTTCATCGTTGTTACTTTACCTGTCTCGTCTGCTGAAGTAACTGAGTTGTTGAATAACATTTTCGTCTATACTTGGCTTGTACTACATTGCTGAAATTCCAGCTCATGTAGCAACTCAAGCAACATTCTTTAATGCTATTGATGGAGACAATCTTTCGGCTTCTGGCATTTTTTCTTGTTTACCATCGCCCGCTTTCCGTTTATTTTATGGTGTTCTTGCTTTCTTCATAGCATGCGGTTACTACATGTGATATTTGTAGAGGAGAAATGTTCTCTTTTGTCAATGTCCACATTTTTCTTTAGTTTCCCAAAATGTACATTTCAGGGGTTTCAAGTGACTGATATATTACAATTGTTGTTAACAAAAGGTGATGGGAAGGACTCATGCTTTTTTAATCAATTCGGGAGTTTCCCCCCCCCCCATTCGGAAGAATCCACTTTTCTCCCCATCCGGAGAAAACTTGGCCATGGGCGCTGCCATCTTGTTTATTTTACCCACAATCCCACGCGTTCTTTGTGTACATTGTCAGTGGGGAACGGGTTTTGGAACCCCCTTGCAAAAAT
>WURT03530554.1:5151-21339 GCA_009936505.3 Holothuria glaberrima | reverse complement strand
CTGATTCAGAGTACTAACGGTTACAATTCAGTGAAAAGCCAGGAAAATTCCTTTGGCATAACAGGATTTCACAAGGTGTCCTTCATCCAAGAATTAAAACATATTTTCTCATATTGCTGAACATACAAGATTGGTACACATATGTAGGACTTGTGACCATAGTTTTCGGTAACTCCTTTTCTCTGCAATACACAGCATTTTAAACCTTCTATAGACCATACTTTCACAGATATCGTTTCTATAGAACCAATAAACCCTCTCAGGCTTCTCGAAAAAAAGACTGAAAAAAGACTCTGTTCTTCCACTTGTCAGGACATCTCATTTTTGAGAAGTTTTATGAACACTACTGAAGTGGAAAGGTAGTTACCAAATAAATACCCATGGCTCTGTAGTAAAGAGCATCCTCAAATTATATGTCCATCCCAAGAGTCAAATGAAAAATGATCAAAATCTTCAAAACCACTTAGCTGCCTTGACAATTTACCACTTCCTGAAAGGTTGAGAAGGCATTATCTCTATCTTCTGCCAATTCATTCAATTCTGAAATATAAAAGCACGTATCATCTAAATTTCAAGTGCCACTGAGATTGATCAAATGCCTTTGCGGACACTCCTGAATGTAACCCACTGTGCCTTTAATGTAAACCGCTCCATGCATGGTGGGTATTTCCTTTCTAACTTTACTTATTACGACATAAAAAAAGAGGCAGGCTTGCTCTTGCCACAGACACAAAACCACCAAAAGATGTACACAGAAAATTTTATTAATTTGTAGAAAAGTTCTCAACTGATTAAATTTTCATTCATGGATGAGTGACACAATTTGACACGTTCTCAATCTTCATGAATCTTCCTTTTTCCAAAAGAAGTAGAGGTGGAACCTATAAAATTTAAAGGGAAGACACTTCCTGATACGCAGGCAACCACAAAATGTAAACAAATTTCCCCTTGAGTCAGCATGTGAAGTTAAGATTAGCCTAGTTACTTGAATTTGTAGCACTGAAAAGGTTAAATGGCCAGTTAAAAACAAGATGGTCTCTCGGCTGATTCAATTTCTCTAAAAAATGGGCAAAGAAAAGGGTGAAAAAATTTTAAGTCACTTTACTGAAAATTGGGGTACAAGGAGGTGTCTCTCTGTATTGGTCTTCAAATATATAGTTGCTCAATTTGACCCTTCCAAGCATTTGAAGATCTTCTTCAGTGCTAGGGGCAGATATTCAACAAAGACCCATATACTAGGTCTCTAGAACTAAATGGAATTTAAAGTTTGACCCTTGTGTGATAAGTAAAAAAAACTTGGGACTTCAGGCTCAGCTGACCATCACTTTAATAATGGTCCAGATTTGTTTCTTGTTTCATCACCAGTTCCCAAGATTCCCCCATTTGGGAGAATCTACTTTTCTCCCCACTGGGAGAAAAACTAGTCATGAGCGGCGCCATTTTGTCTATCTTACCCAGAATCCCAAGAGTTCTTTATGTACATTGTCAGTGCAAACGAGTTTTGGAAACCCTTTGCAAAAATTGTTGGTGTAATGGAATAAAATTTACATTCAGAAGGCATATCTTCATTGCTACTGAAAAGCCACATCCTAATTGGTGGTTCACCATGCTGTTTTCGAGAAAAAGACTCAAGTTTTTGAGTGGTTTTCATACTTACTTAACCTTGTCCTTGTTAGGGTTTCAAGTAGGGCTGAGTCGGGTACCTGGTTACCCGGGTACCTGACCGAACGTACGGGTACCCTAACCTAAAATGAACAAAACGGGTACCCGTGTTATGTTTAAAAAAATGCAGAACTGTTCCATATAGGGAACACTACTATGAACAGGATAACAAAGATGGTGATGCATTTTGTTTAGGGTAAACAGACAGTGCAGCATACTGTGAGTCAGTGAAAATCAAGCACAGAGTATTATGCTTTAAATAAAGTCACCAACTTCCAGAGTAGGTCTTAAGATTCGGGTACCGGTTACCCGACCGGGTAATTAAAACGGGTAACCGGTTCCGAATTTTTGCTACCCGACTCAGCCCTAGTTTCAAGCTTATACAATGTGTTGCATAAGTTTTCCCCCAAACAGAAATCTCCCAGACTGATCAGAGGTGGGCAAAAAAACTGCTTACTCAAGACCCTGAGCAAATTTAAATCTCCAAGACTTGGAAAATATAATGAGAGGAACACATCCAGGGTACCCTTGATGAGGTTTCCCTTTACTAAACTGCACAATCAATTTTGCCAGGCACCTACTAAAGGAAGGTGTGGGTTACACATGTAAAAATAGGAGATATATGTAGGCATGAACTAGGCTGCTTAGTATCACGATTGCCATCTGCACCAGCACAATAATACAATGAAAGATTGGTATCAAATCCATCTGTGCTTTACTGTACATTCAATGTACGCTTTTCACTGTGTACTTATTCCATGTGTGCTTATGCATTGTGTGCTTATTCAGTGTTTGCTAATCATGTCTCAACAGGCCATTTAGCTACATGTACAATCCTAGGCAAACCCGTTTTGGGCAATTTTTGTCCAGCAAGAGAATTTTAGGATGTCTTTCCCTCCACTATTCCCTAAGTGTTTAAAGAACATAGTTCCTGCCATTCTCTTCAAAACCCAACCTCACTTTTCCCCAAAAAACAATAAAAGAGGGGAGCAGGAGCTATCCCAGATAAATTTTCCCAGGGTTACTAAGTAGCCAAAGCACAAATTTTTCAAACTGCCAGCAATTTATGGAGCTATCTGCCATTTTGTATCTGCTGAATGTAAACTTTCAGTATTAGTCTTCATTCCAATCTGACCACTGCAGCAACAGCTTTTATTCAGAGGACTGTTAAGTTCCATTAACATGTCAGCAAACAGAAACACCTTAAATATGTGACTAAAATCCTACACAAACTATGGCAGTGATATCATACCTGTCGGAACAGCACAGAATAATCATAAAAAGTTTTTCACCAGAGGCTATTACTAAAATTCCACGAGGACACACGATACATTAGAGACTGCCTCTGATGGTGCTTGGCTGTCTCATAGACCATGTTTTAACATCCTCCCTCTTTGCATTTTACTAATGCAGAAAAAGAGCTATGTGTCACAAAACCTCTGCAGGTTAAGAATATTAAATAGATCGAATTTTAGCATTGGGTGATTAAATGTTCCCTTCGGCAATGCAGTAACTCTATGTGTAGACATGTTTGTGTTATTAATGTGTACACTTCATTCTCCACAAAAGTGATGACAATGAAAGGCAAAGTATCCCAGAAGGCCATGCAGCAACATTTGTGTGGTGACTTAAGTATGCACAGCAGATTGAGCTTTGAGAAATTAATTACAAGTGAAGAGATTAAATATTAAAGCTCATTGAGCACTACAAATTCATGCTTTGAGGGATGTGAGGGCAACTGGGGACAAATCAGATCAATTGATATTCATGGTTTCCAGCTAGGAAAAGTCAAGTGTGTACGAGAGGAATATTGTTGTATATCTGATGAAAATGATGCATAGTAGACTGGCAAACAGCAAAACTAGAGGGAGGCTTTTGTGAAGGGTTTGAGTAAAATTTTCATCAAATTTTTCTGAAACCCTCAAATAACTGTCATAAAATGTGGGAGTTAAGGCAGTGGCTGCACAGCTCAAGCATTAATACACTGATAACACTGTGGGAGTGATCTATGAAGACAAAACTGTCAAGTTACTGTTATATCTGATACACAATCTGTTTTATTCATCTTCTTTTGATGACTTCTAAAAGATTCAATACAGAGTTTTATCAGTTTATTTCAATAAGATTCCTTTCAAAAACTCCTTCCAAGCTGCCTGTTATGTTATTTATGAGTCTCAAGAGTATGCACTGCCACCCAGTCCAGAAACAGATCTCTCTGCATGAATTATTATTTATTACACTCTAGATTATCCTCCTTCTGTAATACCCATAGTACTACAGAAAAAAAGTCAGCATGACCTTTTCAGAAGTAACTAGTGCATAGGCAGCAAAGAGACCAAATTTTCAAAAAAAGATCACAACCCAATTACTGAAATATTCTAAAACAATACTGCCATATTAAAATATTTTAAGCAATCTGATGAAGTTACAGAAGTCAAATAATCAGTCTACCCATTTGGACTTAAAGAAACACAAGTAAAGAGGTAATGCCAATAGGCACTCGTAACCTATCAAGTGGTTCACCATAAAAGCACGCAGCTACGAATGACAAAATTATATCCAGTATTAAGGAGGGGGGAGATATCCCTCCCCACAAGCCTCTCCTCCCTCTCCACCCCTTCATAACTTCATATTTTATCAACAGATAGTAGATAAGGGACAATGTAGACTTATACCAGGACTGCAAACCTACATATGCAATTTTTCACTTGCTCCAAAACACACATGAAAATGAACTCACAAGAGGTTTATATATATATTTAAAAACCTGAGTTGTTTTTTTTTTTTCTTTTTTTCTTTAAGGTAGAGCTCATAGTCAAATCAGCAATACTTTTCAAACCAGCGATTTATTTTTTTTTTTTTTCTGGCTTTTTTTTTTTTCTTTTTTGAAATAAGAGCTGATAGCCAAAATAGAGATATTGGGGATGGTGTTAAACAACTCCCAGCAGCTAACAAAGCATAGGTTTAAAAAATAATAAATGTAAAAAGGATACATGCAAAGTGAATGCAATAACTCCAGCTCAAATTAGCTGCATGGAACTATTACCCGACTGTATGCCACTACAAAATCAGGGCTGAAATTTAACACTCGACCAATCGTCCATGACGAGTAAAAAATGCATCGGACAACCAGTTTCTCTCTTTGAGCTTGTCCGATGGACGAGTAGATTTTACCCAGTGACTAAATAATTCAAAACATCAAGCAAAATAGTAAACTCCAAAAATTCCACAAAGAAGTGATAGTAAGACAATGGTATCACCCCGTCATTTATCATCGAACAAATAAAATTAAAAAAACAAAACGATTTGGTACTTCCACATAGGGGGATTTGTCTTAGAATTCTCATTGGTGCAACTTCAGTGAGGGCTGTTCCGTTTCAAGAACGGACAAAAACTACTGCATTGTTACATGTGTACAGGCACTTGTACATATGGACGATCTACAGAACTAATAGTTAACTGTGTTATCTGTGACATATACACACGATCAGCTTACTAGCACCACATCGCAAAATGCAAGCCACATAGGCTATCCAGGTACATATTACAATCTTACCAAAATGCATCTTTTGGCATACTGGGACAAACCAAAATAAACCTTGAAGAATGTGTTTAAATTTTTGATGGTTGAAACCCACTTCCAATGTTACGATACCCACAAAGACACACACACAAAACCATCTCCCCCCACATACACTCAAGTCAGTCAAGTCAACAGGCAACCATCTGCTGATTTTTTCAGTGGCCACTCGATACAGCAAGTGTTAGTTCAGGCCTAACCTAGCCTAGCCTAACATAATCAAAGTTGAACTTGTCACTAATGATTCTGAACAAATTTGTCACGTGCTGACAGTTCAAAGATGATCTTCACGGGCATGCTGATCAGCGAAATTTTGTGCTGTGCCAACAATTTTATCAATTGTTGCATACTCTGATGTTTAAACAAATCGATGTATCATGACTCAACGTTCAAGTCTATTCCATGAAAATCCAACAGTGCAAAATGTATGTATACGTGATGTGACCGCAACCAAGCAGTTAGTGTTTGTCCGGCACCAACGGCCAGAGAGTACAGTTCTTCCCGCTCGCATGCTGCTCTGGGCTTGCATGTGCGCATGTGTACGGCACCTCAAGTCTTCAAGAAAGTTTCAAGCTGTTCTGTTGAACTTACTTAAGGAATTGTGGGTGGGAAAAAGGATGAAATTTATGAATGAATGTTTTGTTTATATGGAAGCAATGTCTTTTTTAATGTTATTATCATTCGGACAACCAAAAATTATTTCGGACAACCAAAATTTCGTTGTCAGGTTGTCCAAAGGACAACCTGAAAATTTTCCCAAAAGTCAGGCCTGAAAATGCAAGGTCTTTACATCACAAATTACCTCATCAATTTTCCAATTGTTCATACAGCCTCTGAATTTAAAAATGTCTTAAATTTTTTGGAATCAACTTTGACAGTGTAGTCTCTAAAGTATGCACACTGTAAAAGTGAAAATTACATGAACAAACAATCATGTACACGTTCAAGTGGACGGACACATCTCGCCAGATATGCTGATAATTTGTGCTCAAAGAAATCTTGAAACTATTTTCTACAACAGCCTTATAAACAAAAGGAAAGAAAAAAGGGGTGCTAGGCTTACAAGTTGAAGATACTGAGTTGGAAAACAAATCACAGGTTATATTGAAATTGAGAGATCTCCAGGGAAAAAGGTAATTTATAGCAAAGCTTCCATGGCTTATAAGATTTACGAAGTAGTCTGCAGCACCGAATGCATTTCAGAACCAATAGATATTCATTATCAACGTCACTCTACCCATTTATTCTGACACAGCTGAAAGAGACAGTACCGATATGTTACAGTTGTCCTATATGTCACAACAGGAAGGTGATAAGATCATCCTGGTCACAATACGATGGTTAGATTATAACAGCACAGAAGAAACACTTTACCAAATAAAAGTTAGTGATAACAATGGCCACTTCTTTCACTCATCACAAAGTCTATACTGATGTTACTAGAGCAAACAGCCGTCTAAATGTAGAATACATATCAGCCAATCTCATCTAAGCTACTCATATATTTGCAAATCAAATTTAAGATATCCTCCCAAAGTATAGCAAACACCATCTGAGATTAACAGCTTACTCTAGGCATGTGGCAACTTTCTATCTTCATCCTTGGTGCGACATTTAACATATCTCAAGTTACTTTCTGTCCTTTGCCCTGCCATGGACATACAACATGGAATTGGGCTAAAAGCTCCATGACAGAGAGGTGAGACTTCTTTGTAACCTTTTCAAATATATCAAAAGTAGAGCAATCAGCAGGAGACTGAAATAGCCTTTATAACCTTGCAATCAAGATTCAGCAGACATAATGGCAACATAATGCAATACATTTGTAAAATATGTGAAGTAATAACCAACTCTCATTATATACTTATGTCAATTTAATCACATCTCAGGCACCGCTAAAAAAAGTGGCTTTAATCAAGGAGTGGAGTCTACATTGTAACTGGGTCAAATCCATGCCTTGGAGATAATCCAATTCTTTGAAATAAGTATTTACTTAGTTCACATAATTTTAATATATATATTCCATACCATACTCTAATAAAGTCTGCCACTGGGTTCCAATATCACCTGATTTATAATTTGTGGGTCATACAGTGGAAAGTCATATGTGGAAAACGTCATATGATGAGCTGAGGGTGCAAAAAATTGTGGTTCATTGCTAGTGTGATCTTGATAGACAGTGTATTGCAAATGAAGTCTTATTAAAGGACAGTCTTTGTACCCTGAAAACAGGGTATGAACATTGTAGTATATGGGATGTTTAGGAATTGACTGTCTTGGATTAGAAGTTTGTTGTTGGTTTATGTCAGCATCATCTGTTATCTAAAGGTAATTTCACCCACAACCTCTGACCTTCACATTGCATTACATGCAACAAATCTGATATGCATTCTCCAACTGATCTTTGATCACCTTAACACAAAATCATTTGTGATAACCATGCGTGGGAAGAATGAGAATGAGTGGTCTACCAAAATGGCAGACATTGGCGGTTCAGTGTCAAAACTTCTCCAAGTTTTGGGCAGCACACAAGATTTATCTAAATTAGATGTGGCAAGGGCAAGTATATATCTGTGATGTGAATTTATCACTCTTACTCATTTTGTATATCTTTTCAGTACTGGAATGAAACTACTGATTTATACAATCCAGCTTTTTTGCAGTCAGTCTTCCAAATAATAGCATTTCCAGCACCAAACTGACTGCCAGGGGCTTATGTGACCCAAAAAAGTCTGACGGGACACTTTGTGGTGGGAACATACCCAGACAGATCATGCAGTAACATTGCCATCTTCCGTAAAGCGCTACTTAAGCAGTGGTCCCAAAGTTCTTTTAAAACAAACAGGTAAATCTTACAAATATCATCCTATTTGCCTTCATGTGCAGTACTTTGATGATATTTCATAACATAAAGATTGCATGTTGAAAGGTAAACCAAGGAGTCACTCTGTGTGAATTTCACAATTCAGTGAGTTAAATATAGTCATATGATTTTTAAGAGCCATTTATGACCAGGGGTTTCCGTTAAGGGGGGAAAGAGGGGATTTGTGGCCCCCCCTTTCCAGAAATGAAGGGTAAAATTCCCTCCCCCCCTTTTTCATTTCCATAAAAATAAAAAAATTGTCAATATTTTGGTGTCTTACTTAAGAAGCAGACACTTTTGCAGCAATGTTTGAAGTTACATAAATAAATGGCCCTTAAAATGCTTCAAATTGCACCTTATAGGAGCCCTGAAGCAAGCTTTTGTCCCCCTGAACCCGCTTGTAACTTTGGTCGAGGACATCATCAATTTAGACTTGGGGTTTAGCAGTAATAAATCCCCCCTTTTTTGAGTTTCTGGCAGAATTTCCTGATGACATAGTATAAGTTTTGGGTACACTAATCCAAATTGGGGTGACTGTATTTTCCAGATATAATCTTTTGAGATGTCAAATTTCTGTTTGCTCTTTTATGATTAAGTGCACACTATACATGTAAAACTTTGTCTACATGCCCATAGGTTCCTGGTGCCTAGGCCACAAACACTAAAATACTTCAACAGTTTTTCTTACTAAAAAGAAAATAAAAATATGAAGATAGGTCACACCTTTCAAATATAATGACACATAGCAAGCAACTATCTATGCATACTTCCATAAGGTGTTCTTTATGTCAAATACTAGAGCATTAAGGTGACCATGACCCAGGGATTCTGCCAGAAACTCAAAAAGGGGGGGGGATTTATTACTGCTAAACCCAAATCCAAATTGATGCTGTCCTTGGCCAAAGTCACAAGTGGGTTCAGGGGGACAAAAGCTGGCTTCAAGGTCCCTATAAGGTGCAATTTGAAGGGTTTTAAAGACCATTTATTTATAAAGGTTCAAACACTGCTGCAAGTGTCCTCTTCTTAAGTGAGAAACCAAGATATTGTCATTTTTTTATTTTTATGGAAATGAAAAGGGCGGATTTTACCCTCCTTCTGAAAGGAGGGGACAAGCCCCCCTCCCTCTTGACAGAAACCCTGTGACCCTATTCCCAAGAGCAGGTTTATACCATTCTGAACTGCAAACTATGCATATACACATACACTCACTCAAATGTTTTTACCATAGACCCAGACCTTGGTTTACTTCATATGTTTAATTCAAACAACCATCTTTTCCCCTCTAACACTGCAGCAATAATCCAATTGTTTCGAGAGAAAGATTTAGCAAGGGGATTAAAGTGCCTTGACCCTTTTTCCAATCCAGTATTACTGGATACTATTAAGCATATATTCAGTTCATGTCATAACACTGTTACGACAGTAGTGAGAGACTGTGGTAGCTGATGGCAAGGTCGTGGCTTGGAACATACATTACAAAATTGTGTCTGGCAATATGAGTCTTTGCATACAGCTTAAAGCAAATCAACTGTGCAACACCGACAATATATTACGAACTGTGTCAATAGCTGATGTTACCAAAATGATACATTAAACCCAAGATAATTACTTCTTCATATCAAAGAGTAACCACACGTATATTTGATTTTAATGGCTCCACCTAAAATTAAAAAGATCGACACTGTACTGGATATTTTTAGTTGAAGCTACCACATGTTCTATACCAATGGTGAACTTGAAGCAAGTAGAACTGATGTCTCTACTTTACATAGACCTTATGCACTGAATATCACATGACGTCATTTTGGTGAGTAAACAATGAAGCACACTGCGCATCCAACATAGACTTTGTCCCCATGCTTTGCTGCATATAGTAGACTTACACTGGTGTACAGCCGGTACACAAATCAGCTGTCTGCATTTGATGATGTAAGTTGCAATGATACCCGCTTGCCTAGACTGGAGGACCACTTTCTGTTGTGAGGTCATATGCATGGAATATTACCCCAGTTTCCGCAAAACTTATTTGGTGTGGGAGTCTGTGAGCAACAATACTTACCTCCTATTTACCTAGGGATAGGTCCTGGGCGCCATCTGTTGGTAGGAAATTCTTTACCTTGGAATTGCGGGCAATTAGGGAAATACATGTAAATAGGAGGTATGAGAGGGGCGACAAAGACTCTTGAAAGTTGTACATCCAGTTTCCCTCTCTAAAATACTTTGTAAACATCCTCATTATGGTTCTTTATAAGCAAAATTAGCTCTGTAAACTAGTTCATGGTATACTAAACTGTGTTGAATAGTGAGATGACCATTATGTGAAGCCAAAAAAACTGTTCAACTCTGTTTAAATTGCTACGATCATCATTAATGGCAAGTTTGATTAGAGTACTTCAAATCAGAGCCTTTTTTACACACCAAAAGCAAAGTCTGGCTTTTCGCATTCTTTTATTACAGTAGAGGTCTTTTCTTTACAGAATTACTTTTTCTTTCTACCTTTTATTTTAAATCTTGAAACCGATATAATAACTTTATGAACATCAGATAAGTCTTTTAATAGTTGCTTAATCTTTATTCTTTGATATGTAAAACACAAATAAAGACAAGCACAAGACTATACGCACTGCTGAATCACAGTTACAGAATGGGATGGAAAAACACTTGCAACTTACATTTACTCGACGGTGGGATGAAAAGCTTCAAACTTTAAGTCATCTTTATTGGATGGATCAATCTCTCAATGTTTTGAATTTTATGTTTCACATGACGAAGACATGGTACATAATTAGGACGGCACTTTTCCTATGAGGCTGTGCCTGCATCTGTTCAGTTAATTCAACACTCCTGATTTACATTACACTCCAGAGCAATGCAATGCCAATATAGAGCTGCCCCAGAAGAATTTGTTTATAATGCTTGTCGTATATTTATGATTGTTGATAATAAAGTGTTAAATTAATCTTGGCTTCTTAAGAAGGGTTGACTGCAAGGAGTGACATCTTAAATCCTTCCCTTAATGAAATCACTTGAAGAATGAGAATCAGGCCACCAAGAAAGATAAAATGAAGGGCTATTTAAGGGCTGGGCCCCGCTGTACCTAGTCCCAGAAACCACACACATGATAAGGTTAATGAATTTCATCACAGGCATCCATTACTTACCCTACATGTATCAGTCTTACATCTGGCAGGTGTTTATACCAAACAATTCCAACACATCCATTAGTGAGGTCATGGTTTAAAGTTAGGTATAAACTCTGCAGGTCTGTTGAAGACATTTTCGTCCTTGAATGTGCCAGATATGCAGTGATTAAAAGAACACAACCAGTAGTCCCAAGCAGCTACCATATTTATTTGGATAGATCAACTAAAGTTAAACATGCCTGCACTGAATTCACAAAAAGAACTATGACGTATGTTTTACACATGCCCATTGTTAACAATGGCTCTGTTAATGCTACCTGTGAACAGCTATCAAGGAGAAGTACTTAACTAGGCTTGACTGTGAAAAAAGATGACACAGTGTTAACAGAAGCCTTATGTATACAATGTTGCTTTATCATACAGTCCCTTTTTGGTTCCCCAAAGGGAATACTGTACATTTTTGTAGTTGTCTGATACTGACAGGCTTAAGCAGCTGCAGCTCTGTGCATTTATGATTTCAGTGTTGACTTTTACTCTTATCAACAACCTTCCCCTCCCTGTATGTTACTTGAAGCAGATGTCACTTTTGGTCACATGATTCTATAGCCAGGGTCGTGGCTCTCAGCAGCTTCCCCATTTTGATCTGCTGCATAGAGCTCTTTCACAAAGCTGATCAAAAAGCTTTGTTCACTCTGTATGTGAAAGGTCATTCATTGGTGTGCATTAGCTCCATTCTCTTTGTTTTGCTTATAGTGTACCATTTCAGATAGTGTTGGACCAATTATGGTATTCACCTTTGGTGTATTCCTCATTTTCGTCAGCATCGCTAGAATTAATCCAAAAAGCCAGTATCACCTAACCGATATATATTGTCCTATATGTCATTAAATTGAACACTATGAGTACTTTACATGCAAGTTTCAACATTTAACCTCATCAAGATGAAGCATACACTTGTGGTGCCTGGTGGCCTATGGATAGTATGCACAATGCTTATTTCCCAAATATCGGTATCGGATCAGCACTGGCCAATACTGAGAACTAAAATATCGGTGTCGGTAATCGGTAATATAAGCTACTTGCGATATCGGTACAACATTCATTTCAACTGCTGTAATTATCATTATGCAATAGGTACATATTGCTTTTTAAGAGTTACAGTACCTACGGAAGCCAAGAAGTATGGTGGTTTGAGAAGAGTTAGTTAGATGAGGTTTTACAGCTCAGTTTGTAACCAACTAGTTTAAGTTGGGCCGGCCACAGCCTTTTTCCTGTTGTGGCTCACTGGCTTGTTTTTCCTACTCCATTGCTTATGCTGAGCACCAAACACAATGGCAGGAGGTTCCATTTTTAAAGTCTTTGGTATGACCCAGCCAGGATTCGAACCCCAGACCTTCCGGCTACAAGTCGGATGCTCTAACCACTTGACCATGCAGTTGGTCCAAGAAGAGATGTTTACAGGTACATGACTAAAATGCTAACACACAAGGGAATAAACAGCCATGGCAATCAATATTTCACCAATCTTTTGGGAATTATTTTGCAATTAAGTTTTGATTTCAAATCAAACAGTACTATCATTCCATGCATTTTATAAGATGCTTCCAAACTGCAAAACTTCACACATTTCTATGGACAGCATTTGGAAACTTGGGTACATATAATGCAGATATATGGCGTACAGTATTTTTTTTTTGTTCAGTTGTTTAACAGTGATTGACAATCAATACTTTCCACTACAGAATGCAATGATACAGAGTACACAATATTATGTCAATTGTGTTTTAAAGGAAAGTGCAGCAAAACCCTGCTTATCCAAACACATCTGGACCAAAGTTAGTTCGATAATGGAAAACTTCTGATAAATACGGCTTCAATTTTTTTCCCAAACAATATACTGGGCCCATCAGAAAAAAAAATTAATTTCGAAAAGGCTAGCAAAATTGCTGATGACATAACCAAAATATTTGACAAATACCTTTTGTGACTGGTGATGAAAAAAATTTTTTAGACTTTAGACTTTCTAATACAGTGATTATATTCCCAAAATTTGAACTAATGTCTCCTGAATGACCAATTGATGCTTTTTACATACTTAACAAGTGCATTATGTGCTGGAGAGCTCTAAAAACCTGGAGAGGTACAGTGTCTAGAGTATAAGTTAAGCATGAATTTTCAAAAATGTTTAATAGACACTGTAGACAGTGTAGGAGACTCGCAAATAGCACTTCGCAATGTTTTTGCAGAAAGGTGTACTCACATTATTTTTAGATACTTGCTCACTACAATGCAAACTTTTCAGTTCTACCTGTAGTGTAACTGGGTCTTAAGCTAGCCTAAAACATATTTTATTATAATGGGAATATTGAGCCTATACCAACTCATGGCTCCTAGCATGACTTTCAAATCAAATACATTTGATTTTTCTTCCAAATTTGACAAAAGTTCACAGATTGTCTTCTTTGCATGCCCACATGTTGGCTGTTTTAGCCATCGTAACATCTTACCATGACTTTTAATGTCCTGAGAAAAATTAGTGCATTTCTGCCGAAATTTACGTACAAGTTTGCCTTGTTTACTGTATTGTGTTTGTGGTACAGAAAATTATCCAATCTTTACAACCATTATTAATTGATACAGAATGACAGGTAATATAAAATTATAAGGCAGCATTGCACCTTTATCTTCAACTAATTAGGTTTTCACAAAAGATATTCAATTATTTGTACCGCAAGAATAACTTTGCTGGCCCATTTGGCAACCTTCTAAATTTTCACATGGTACAACATCTGTAATTCTTGTAATTCATAAAGCTATGGCTGGAGTTTATTAGTGAGATTGACTGTCTTAATAATGATTAAGTGCTACTTACATTGTCAGCCATATTTATAATGAATTACAATACAATATTTCCCTTTAAGGACTGTTTCACTTCTTGACAGCAGTGCAGTGTTCTCCACAGATTTTCAAGGGAGAGGACAGTAGCTTTTGAGACCTTTTTATAGAATATTACATTAGGCCCACATTTGAAAGAGCAATAGGCTATTGTTGACTTTTTTCAGAGGCCAAACAGAGCTTTTGTAAGGGGCAGGATTTTTTAGGGGGCGGTCGGTATTTCAGGGGGCATCAATTTTCACCTTGGGGGTCCTAAAACCCCTCACAGAAAACACTTCAGTGGGATATTGGCCATTATGTTTGGGTTTTTTTTTTCTTTTGTTTTTTTCTTTTTTTCATGCAACAGTATGCACTACATGTGCCTGTATATAAAACAGCCATCTTGGTTCAACAAAATATGATCAAAGAAACATCATACCTACTGCTTGTTAAGCAAATGAGAGAATATGTGATAAGGTTCAGTCACAGAAGATGACCTCATATTCCTTTTAAAAGCTTTACATTGCACAGTATCTAAGGATTCCAATAATTTATTACATAATTTTACAAACTTTGCAAATTTTCTTCAACTATGTTTGTTTCTTACCAAACAAGTCACCATAATACCAAGCACTGTTCTAATCAATGCAATTCATGGAATTTCAAACAACCCACATAATTTGCAGTTTTGATTAAATGTTTTATTTTCTTACATTATTGAAAATGATGTATATAGCAATCATAAAATTCTAATCTTCTGCTCCTAAATGAACAATGCTGCCTCTGGAGTCATCTCAATGAGTACTGGTGTGAATATCATGCCTATATAAATCCTAACAAAGTACTACTATTTGTAATGTTGCAATCGTCACATGTAATAAATATCAGTTTTGAGGTGATCACATTCTTCTGTTAGCACAGCTCCCTTATCCACTAATAGGGATCAAACACCTTGCATGACCTCACAGATGCATCAAGAGTACAAGACGTCAGTGAATTTGCAGTACGCCTTGAACTGTGACTCACAGAGGCTAAATGCAAGTAGCCTTTGAAGTAGGTGCCAAACATCCTACTGTAAATATAACAAAGAGCGCAGCCAAGGTAGAGGCAGAAAAATACACATCTGCCAAGCGGGCAAACAGGTGAGATGCACAGTTGATGCGAGAATTGTGATCTGTATAGACCTATTTGCCTTCATTTGATGTTCCCAATGTGTGTTATATGCACAGTACCATGACAATCCAAGATTTTTTTCAGTTCATGCAGCCAATTTCTAAGAATTTAGTTCATCAATAAATAATATCACGTTGGGAAACACTAGCATCCAATCAGACCAAGATCTACTAATTGACAATTACAGGTATATTCTTCTACTAAATATTCTTCACGAAGTATCTTCCATTAAAGAGTATTCATCAATAAAAAAAAAGTTATTTCTTTATGAGAAACATACAGTATTAGTGAAAGTTAGTTCATTTATATCCATTACACAAACTCTTAATAAAGAAAAGTGACTTTTATCAAAGTATGGTAGATGTGTACAATTTATTGATTTGCAAATGTTTGTTTGAGCGCAGATATCAATTTCTGTCTATCAATATGAAAAAAATTGTGCCGTATAAAATGTAAAGCAAAGCTATGTTTGACAGAACTAACATGATGGATGTATTATTAGAATCTACTAAAAACAAGCTTTACTCTGTTAAAAAAAAAAATGATGGAGCTTGATACCCTAGGAGTAAAACATTGTAATATATCTTTATCTGGGGAAATATCTTTGAAAATCATGATGCAGCTTGTACCCACACTGAATGATGAATGCACAACACAAAAGAAATAAAAGTGCATCAGATACATACAGTCTGCAGAGGTGCTGCCAGGATTTCAAGTGGGGGTAAGTAGAAATGGGGGTGGCAAAAGTGTGTGTTGCTCCTGTTAAACATATACTTTGGTACAGAAGCAAACTGGGGGTCAAGAAGGGGCAAAGTTCTTCACTGAGGGATGCCCCATGCACCGTTCCCCATGGTCGTTTTTTCGTACTAGTCTGAACTATTGGCCACAATAAT